>JARQOC010001427.1:0-41579 GCA_033576535.1 Allobates femoralis
CGCATGCGTTTTTTAACATGGGCCCCTATGGAAAACGCATGCAAAAACGCATGTACAATTAGTACCATTTAGTGCCATTCAAAAACGCATGCGTTTTCCATAGGAGCCCATGTTAAAAAAACGCATGCGTTTTCTAAAACGCTTGTGTTTTTTTAACATGGGTTCCTATGGAAAACGCATGCGTTTTTGAATGGCACTAATTGTACATGCGTTTTTGCATGCGTTTCCCATAGGGCCCCATATTAAAAAACGCATGCATTTTTGGAAATGCACCAAAAACGCATGGTACAGTCACACATGCGTTTTTGCTATTAGGGCATGCGTTTTTTAACATGGGGGCCTATGGATGCATTTTTACATGCATTTTTGAAAACGCAGGTCTCCAAAAACGCTTGTAAAAAATGCTACTGTGACCCTAGCCTTACTTGAAAATCTCATATCCTTCAGTTTCCCCTAAAAAGGCTCTGGCCTTCAAACGTGTGAATCTCAAAACCTTCAGTTTCCCCTAGAAAAGCCTTTTTTTGCCAGTAACCAGTGAATCTCAAATCCTCAAAGACTCTGTTTTGCCTATAATGTGTGATTATGTAATCATTCAGTTTCCCCTAAAAAGGATTCCCCATAAAAATGCATTTTTATGCCTGCAGACTGTGAATATCAAATCCTTCAGTTTCCCCTAAAAAGGCTTTGTTTGGCCTGAAACCATTGATTCTTTTGTCCTTCAGTTTTGCTTAAAAACACTCTATTTGGCCTTCAACTTGTGAATCTCACATCCTTTAGTTTCCCCAAAAAGGGTCTGTTTTGCTTGTAATCTGTAATTTAAAATCCTTCAATTTCCTGTAAAAATGCTGTTTGTCCTATAACCAGTGATTCTGTAATCCTTCAGTTTCCCCTAATAAGGCTCTTTTTGCTCATTTCTGGTCTCTAACCTGGGCATCTAAAGTCCTTCAGTTTCTTCTAAAAAGGCATTTTTGCCTATAACCTGTGAATCTGTAATCCTTCAGTTTTCCCTAAAAAGGCTCTGTTTGGCCTGTAGCCTGGGAATTTCAAACCCTTCAGTTTCCCCTACAAAAGGCTTTGTTTGACCTAAAACCTGTGAATCGCAAATCCTTTAGTTCCCAAAAAGGCTCTGTTTGGCATGTAAGTAGGGAAATTTAAATCCTTCAGTTTCCCCTAAAAAGGTTATTTTTGCTCTTTTTGGCCTCTAACCTGAGAATCTTAAATCCTTCAGTTTCCTCTAAAAAGGCATTTTTTTGCCTGTAACCTGTGAATCTGAAATCCTTCAGTTTCCCCTAAAAAGGCTCCGTTTGGTCTCCAGCCTATGCATCTCAAATCCTTCAGTTTACCCTAAAAAGGCTCTGTTTGGTGTGTAACCTGTGAATCTCAAATCCTTCAGTTCCCCTAAAAAAGGTTTTGTTTGAGCTGCAACCTGTGATTCTGTTATCCTTAAGTTTCCCCTGAAAAGGCTTTGTAAGACCTCAAACCTGATATTCTCAAATCCTTCAGTTTTGTCAAAAAGGCTGGTTGGCTTGTAACTGGGGAAAAATCCTTACATTTTCCCTAAAAAGTCTCTATTTGTCCTGCAACCTGTCATTCTATAATCTTTCAGTTTTCCCTAAAAAGGCTCTGTTTGAAGGACTTGAGCTTTATAGGTGAAAGGCCAGTTTCCTCTAAAGAGGCAGTTTTTGCCCGTAACCTGTGAATTTAAAATCCTTCAGTTTCCCCTAAGGCTATGTGCACACTGCGTGTTTTTAATACATTTTTTGTGCTTCATTGTTTTTGCTCAATTTTGGTCAGGCCAGCAAAGTCTATAAGACTTGTAAAATGCTGTGTCGACGAGTGCGTTTTTTCCTGATTATGTTTTGCTGCGAAAAGCTGATCCTGCAGAAAGTGAAGAGGCGGTTGGAGAGGAAGCTGGGTGTGTTCCGCACCCCCAGGCAGATCTGCAAAAAAATTGCAGATCTGAAATATAAGATGCCTGGCCGTAGCGTTAACGCATGGTGCACTTAAGTGTAGCTGCGTTTTTTAACAACATATGCGTTTTTTTTCACCATTCCAAAAAACACTGCATGCAGCATTTTTTTGGTGCTGTAAAAAAACGCATGCGTTTTTAAAAAATGGGGCCCTATGGGAAGCGCATGCGATAATGCATGGCACATATAGCCACCTGCGTTAACGCATGCGTTAACGCATATGCGTTTTTCATGAAAAAATGACTAAGTCCAAAAACTTGCCAAAAACGTTCAGGACATCAGGGGAGACTATTTGGCACCCTTAGAAAAACTGATTCGTTTTTCTAACAGCTAAAAAAACGGATTGGTATGTGTGAACAAGGCATATGTCTGTTTGTGTTTGTCTGTTTGTGTGTGCTGTCTGTTTTTGTGTGTTTTTGTGCTGCATTTGAATGTGGACAAATGTAGCACACAAGTAGCATAAACGCAATAGTCTGTGCTGCTTTTGCTGCATTTGTGTACATAAAAACGCAGCACAAAAAAGCACAGTGGGCTTGTAAACTTAGATTTGTTACATCTACATCAGACAAAACAGGGATTCTATGAAAACCTCAACAAGTAGCCCAATAAGTGATTCATTCCTGGAATCAGGCTTTCATGCCATATGTTATGCGGCTATCAGGATATAAAGCAAAAAAAAAAACAGATTCCCTTTGAATTACCGTATATACTCGTGTATAAGCCGACCCGTGTATAAGCCGACCCCCCTACTTTTGCCCCAAAAATCTGGAAAAACCTATTGACTCGTGTATAAGCCGAGGGTGGACCCCAGCACAGGTATACAGCCCTCAACAGTGTGGTATACAGCAGCCCCAGAGGTATATACTGCCCCAGTGGTAGTATACAGCAGCCCCAGAGGTATATACAGCCCCAGTGTAGTATACAGCAGCCCCAGAGGTATATACAGCCCCATTGGTAGTATACAGCAGCCCCACAGGTAAATACAGCCCCAGTCGTAGTATACAGCAGCCCCACAGGTAAATATAGCCCCAGTGGTAGTATACAGCAGCCCCACAGGTAAATATAGCCCCAGTGGTAGTATACAGCAGCCCCACAGGTAAATATAGCCCCAGTGGTAGTATACAGCAGCCCCACAGGTAAATATAGCCCCAGTGGTAGTATACAGCAGCCCCACAGGTAAATATAGCCCCAGTGGTAGTATACAGCAGCCCCACAGGTAAATATAGCCCCAGTGGTAGTATACAGCAGCCCCACATATATATGCCCCAGAGGTATATACAGGCCCCCCCATCTATATACAGGCCCCCCGCCGCAATCCTGTAAAGGAATAGGTTAGTATACTTATCCATCCGCTGCAGCTGTCCCGCCGCCATCGCGATTCAGCATCTTCCGACTTCAGCGTCTCGCGTCTTCTTCCGGTTTCCTCCTCGGTCGCACAGGCAATGACGTCATTGCCTGCGACCATCGGAAGGAGACGCGAGACGCTGGAAGTTGGAAGATGCTGAATCGCGATGGCGGCGGGGCAGCTGCAGCGGATGGATAAGTATACTAACCTATTCCTTTACAGGATTGCGTTGGGGGGCTGTATATAGATGGGGGCACTGTATACTGTATACATTGTATACAGTATACAGTGACTCGCGTATAAGCCGAGGGGGGGACTTTTCAGCCCAATTTTTGGGCTGAAAAACTCGGCTTATACGCGAGTATATACGGTAATTTTAAATGATATCTGAGGACCTGAGAACAGTAGGTTGGTAAATAACTAGGCATGGATAATATAGTCAGATCAAAAACCTGCTTCTAATTACACAATAATGAGGAACGGCGGTATAGTAATACTGAACCAATTTTATTCTTTTACCTAAGGGAATTCATAATCTGTAAAATTTTGTATTGCTTCATTTAAACCTTAAAAGCAGATGGTGTTCAAATGAAAAATCCAATGCCATCTCTCATGCAGGGTTTGTGACTTGCTTTTACTTTGTATTTTTTTTTCAACCTACAGTATTATAAATAATTTGACTTTGCATGAGATAAAGGAGCATATATCTGTAGGCTTTGTTTAATAAAACCTTTTTGGGATGTTTGGTGTCAGTTCCGTTTGGCTACTTGTTGAAGATTTCATCCACAAACTGAATTTATGAAGCCAGATCGCACATGCAGAATCAATATCAATGCTCTGCTGGTAGAGGCATAAATTGTGTTATTTATGTAGTTAAGACATTTACTTTTCTTGTGTACTGAGATGGTTTTGTGTAATTCTTGTTTTACGGTTTGTGAATATTCGTTTTCCCTGTCTTTTCTGATGAAAGACAAATTCCCAATACAATTTTTTCATGTAAGGATGTTTGACAGTAGGAAAACCTAACAATACATCTCTCTTTATTAAAATATTTTTAACTTGTGTGATGAAGGTGGCCATTTAGCAGTTACTGGACTAGGTGCACCTATGCTTATAGTCCATTAAGTTATTCTTCTACGGTATGACTGAAAATAGAAAGATTGCATATTTTTCTAAATAATGCCAGATGGTGAGTCCCAAATGAATTAAAAATTTCCAGCTTTATTAATTAATTTTAAAAGATTCATGATGACTGGTTTGGTTTCTTACGTGTTTCAGGCTTGCTCCTTTACTAATTGAGATATGATGTCACCAGCATGAACAAGTTTAAAAACACTATACAGCCAATCATCAATTACATTTCATTACATACATCTGAAATCATTTTTTAGTCACAGAGAAAAAAAGAAATAAAAAAAAATGTTATGCCAACCTTCAGAATTAACCCTCCCTGTTCCTTCAATAAAGAAATAGTGTGTCATTTCTAAAGTTCATTCCACCAGGGAATTTAGTTTTTAATTTAATAATCCAAAATAATTCTCTCAATAATAATTTACTTTTCCAGTCTCCTCCCCTAATGGGACAATCTACTTTCTCTAGCCCAAAGAAAACAAAGTTATTCAACTTCCCATCATGTTTATTAACAAACTGTTTACTTGAAACAGAATAAGTATTATTTTTGTATTTTTATATTATTTATATGATCTGCTATCCAATATACCGTATCTTAGATTGCAGTGTTTGCAATATATGCAGTACACTGCATATCTAGTATTTCAATTTATACATTTCTCCTTCGCCTCATTGGGGGACACAGGACCGTGGGTGTTATGCTGCTGTCCACTAGGAGGCGACACTAAGCAGAATCTGCAAAAGAGTTAAGTGGCTCCTCCTCTACAGCATATACAGCCTAGAGCAGGAAGTGCTTCTCCAGTTTTTTGCTTAGTGTCGAAGGAGGCACACGACCATTTTTACTCTCTATTTTTTTCATCTTTTTTTCTTCCAATGAAGAAAAGTGGGTCCGGCGTGGCCCCCGGCATGCTCCCTCCTCGGCCACCCACTGTTGGGGCGCTGGGTTGACGTTGAGAATCGTTACATATGCCGTACTCCTTTCTCGGCCTCCCACTGTTGGGTTGCTGGGTTAAAGTTGAGACAGCCCAGCATAACATCCACCTTCCTCACTCCCTCGGGGTCCTGAGTTGAAGCCAGAGCTGGACTACCTGCCAGATGACGTCCCCCTAATCACCCTCTGGGTGCTTAGGCTGAGGCACCACAGGTATCAGCAGCACATGCTGCATTCTGGGCTGGGACTCTGGATGGATGCCTGCAGAAGCACAGGCTCAGAGACGACCCCCTAATCACCCTATGGGTCATTAGGCTGTGGCACTACAGGTCCCAGCAGCACATGCTGCATTCTGGGCTGGGATTCTGGATGGATGCCTGCAGAAGCACAGGCTCAGAGACGACCCCCTAATCACCCTATGGGTCATTAGGCTGTGGCACCACAGTTACCAGCAGCACATGCTGCATTCTGGGCTGGGATCCTGAATGGCTGCCTGCAAGAGCGCAGGCTGACAAGGAGATGAGACGCCAAAGAGCATGAGATGACCCCCTAATCACTATGGGCCATTACACTATGGCACTACAGGTACCAGCAGTGCAGCTGCATATCCTGCTGGGACCAGTACCGAATGTGCCAGGATCCCGGTGGGGTCTGGGTCCTCCAGCCCCTACTCAGCCCTGCACTGCTCATGCATAGTTGGGACATAGGTGTCTACCAGTCCCCCCCTCCTGCACTGCTCCCACAGCACATGGCAGAGGAAGAGGTGCCCAGCTCCCCCTGTGCTGCCCCTGCAAGTGCAGGCAGCAAGGTACCTGTGCAGTAGAGATCCGTTATGGCCCCCCAAGGGGAGCCAGCAGGGATATATTTTCCCTGCTGCAGCTCTCCTCCCCCTATACCTCAGAGGACAGCCTGTGGGGGCATATGCAGGAGAGCCAGCAGGGATATATTTTCCCTGCTGCAGCTCTCCTCCCCCTATACCTCAGAGGACAGCCTGTGGGGGCATATGCAGGAGAGCCAGCAGGGATATCCCCTTCTGCAGCTTCTCCTCTCCCTGTACACCATGTGTTACAGGCTATGCCATGTGTCACAATCTATGTAGGCAGGAAAGCCGGCAGGGTTTTTCCCTGCTACACTCTCTCCTCCCTCTGGATTTAATAGACGGATAGTGGGCAGACCGACATATTTCTGTCCTGAAATACTCTGTGCTGCTGCGAAGTCAATTTTATTGTAAATTTTTAACTTCATAAAATGCTGCACGACGCTGTCCTCAATGAGTGTGCAGCCCCTAACAGAGCTCTCCTGACATACTCTGTGCTGCTGTTAACCTTATTTTTTAACAGCTATACATGATGTCAGTGAAGAAAACAGGCGTCAGACTATTCTCAGTACGCACAGGGGAGACGTGATCCACTGGATGCACTATGGACGTAATGTGTTTATTGTGTCGTCGCAGTGACACGACTTCGCCTATGGTCATACCACATCGGAGGTGTCCCTCTTATGACACTCATCCAGCGAGCAGAGTTCCTCTGCCTAGTGCGGGTGACACACTAATAAGGCACGGTCTGGTTTTTCCTTACACCGTGTCAGCCAATGATGCCAGTACCTGTCAGAGCATATAATGCTACATCTAAATAGACAGTCATTCCGTCTGCAGCTATGTCGCAGTTTATGGGAAACTGGCATGCAGCAGGATGATGGCTCTGACGTCTGATGGATTTTTCGCAATTCAAACACAGACTCGGACCTTTATGCATCTCTGGTAGGACACCAGGACAACATATTTAGGAAAGCTCGATACTTCGAACATTAAACTGTGTCTCACAGGACGCAAGACCGTACCCATGGGACCCTCAGCACCCCATTTACCATAAGGGAGTTTTGTTAGTTGGGACTCCATGGCATGTTTCGTGCGGTACCCTATGAAACACGGTTCCCCCTAGGGACACAGTCCTGCTGAACAGAACACAGCACCAGACGGTGTCTCACTCGCCGTCAGCAATCCAGATTCCAACCTTTTGGGAATTAATTTAGCGGATCATCGTCTAGATGGACACAAACTCGATCAACGCACATGTAGCGATCGCAAACGACCATCCAAACTCACATCACGGGCCCCTTAATTGAGGGAGTCATATGTCGGTGCTACACGCAGAGCGTGCTTAAACATTCTATTCCAATTTCCTTGTAGTCCCTACCAAGTACGTGCGGTACGTCCTGTGCTGGACTGAAACAGCTAGACAAAATGCCTGGGACAGATTTTTCCGCTCAGATTCTCTCCGCTCCATGATAATTTTCCAGGGAACACGGAGAATACCTTGTACCCCTAGATATACAGGATGTATACCTGCATGTTTTCCCTTGCAGCCACTTATCATATTTACATTTTGCAAGGACCATCCTAATTGTGGCGCCTCCGTCCACGCTTGTTACAGTTCCTGAAGAGGTCACAAAGGTTACGGCAGTCGCCTGGTTTTCCTGCGTTCCAGGGACGTGGTCAATCTTCCATGCCTGGACAATTTACCCATCAACGCACGACATTCAGAAATTAAGAACGCAGCGTTTCTATTACGGTGAACACTTTATTAAGACTTGTTTGGCTGGTCATCCTCCACAAGTCTACACCAGTTTTCACTGCAGTCTCTAGTATTTTCGGAAGGCGGTTCAATACTTCCATAGTCAGACTTCTCCGAGAATAGGCATGGGCACTCCAACTAGAAGTCTGCACTCTCCTTCAACTCAGGCCTTCCAGAGCTGACATGACGGTCAGAGGCAGGACGGTTGCAGCACAGGTAGCCATTACTCTGATGCACCTGCTCCTCAGGCCTCCCCAGTTATCCATGCTCACGTCATGAGATAAGATTATACGATCAGTTATCAGGAGGTGTCATCTTCCAGTACCAGCCATGTAGTATCTCCTGCGGTGACTCAGCCACTCACTAGTACGCAGGGGAAGTATTTTCTTCTGCCAAGTTGAAAGGTGCTATTCACCGACATGAATCAGACAGAATGAGGTGCGCTGTACCTCCATCTCAACACTCGGAACGATTGGTCCTGATCGGGTCAGCAATACCCATCATCCTTTCAGAGATTTGGGCGAGATTCCCAACACTGAAGATTTTATCTCTTCTTCTGGCCGCCCGCCAATTTCAGAAGGCAGGCTGATGATGCCACGGCTGTGGCATATGTCGATTCACTTGAGCGAATCCCGCAGTTCCCAGGCAATGAAGGAAGTTTACCACATTCTTCACTAGGCGGGCGGAATTCACGAACTCAGTACTATCGGCCGTTGCTCTACCGCTTGTAGATGATTAGGAAAAACAGTTCCTCCGTCGCCGAGAAATTACCTCAGATTAGGGTTCCTACATCCAGATGTCTTCAAACAAAGCTGACATCACTGGAGAACTGAAGTATCCGTAATGGTGTCACACCTCATTGCCAAGGTTCCTAGCTTCATAGCCGGGTCCCACGACCCACAGTCATGGATGGCGGACTGACTGGTCCTGGACTGGACCCAATTCCAACTCCACTACATTTGCTCCAGGTTTCCACTATCCCAAGTTAGTGAAGATATTCAAACTGGACTGTCAGCAATTCATTCTTGTGGCCACACACTGGCCCAAGCGCGATTGGTATGCCGATCTCGTCCACTTCATAGTAGACGTGCCATGACACCTACTGAATCGTCCAGACCTGCCCCCTCAAGGCCATCTTACCATCATGATTCATCGACTCTAAATTCGACGATGTGACCCTGGAGACCCGGGTGTTCACAGTATGGTGTCGCGACCTCAATCCGAGCACGGACACCGGTTTCAGGAGAGATGTCCCATCAATATGGGAAATCTTTTTCCTTTCTTCTCGTGGTTTTTTTTTTTTTCACCTTAGCACTGTTCCTTCCCAAGGGTTCCCAATTCCATCCAATCGGATCTACACTCACGACTGTCCTTATGTCCTTTCAAAGGACAAGTTTCAACCCTTTTCATTCTCTCTCAACAACGTCTTGCTGCCAGGCCTCAAGTAACATCCTTCAAGGAGTTTTTGCCGACCTGTTCCGCCCAATCAAAGTCTACTAGAACCGTGGGTCCTGACCCTCGTTCTCACGGCTGTACGCTACCCACATTTTAAGCCATGAACGAAAATTCCCTTCGTCTTCTCACACAGGGAGTTGTTTTTTGGATGGCAATTACCTCTCTCCGCAGAGTCTTAAATTTGCAGCGTTTTCATGTAAATCACCTTTTTTTTCTGGTCTTCCACCCAGACGAGGTTGTCCTACGTCCAGTTGGTTTTTTTCCCAAGTTGGGGGTGTCCTTTTTGTCCGCCTACCTGAATATATATTTCTGACGGCGCTAAGTCCCGCCAGTTCATCGGGCCAGAAGGCTCAACGTTTCTAGAGCTCCGTCAGAGCCCTGCACATATCCTCGCCCAGACCAGTTTCCTTTAGAAACCTCTTTTTCTTCTCCCAGAAGGATAACGCAGCAGGCAGGCCGGGCTCTACAGATACTTTGATCAGATGGCTTAAATCCACCTTCCAGGGTGCTTATTACATTATTACCAAAAAAAAAAAAAAAAAAAATACATACATATATCATTAATGTTATTATTCTTATACTTATTATTTATTTATACAGAACCATTCTTCCATGGTGCTGTATCCTTTCCGGCTGCGGGCACAGCACATTCTACTATGACCACCGAAACCTACTGGGCTTCTGAGCTATTAGGCACCAGGAGTTAGCACAACAAGTGTGTAAGGTAGTCACGCGGTCAGCATGCACAGGTTTACCAAGCGCTTTAGTGCTCTCAGTCCTCGGCAAATGCAGTCTGGGACACCGTACCCTCCAGGCGGCAGTAGCCCACCTGTAGGTGCATTGTTATTTTTATCAGTAGTGATTTTCCATTGCTGTTCCCACCCAGGGACTGCTTTAGGACGTCCCACGGTCCTGTGTCCCCCAATGAGGCGAAGGAGAAAAGGAGAATTTTGTGTACTCACCGTAAATTCCTTTTCTCTTAGCCTCTAATTGGGGGACACAGCACCCACCCTGTTGCCCGTTTCGGGCCGTAACTAGGTTCTCATCTTACTCCTGAGAGGTTATATAGTTGCCTGTTTATTTTACAGGCCTGCTTATACTGTTATTACGTAGTTCCCTGTTCGGTTACACGTTTTACCTTACTGTTATTATGTGGCTGCCTGTTTACTTAACAGGCCTTATTTTACTGTGATTCTTGTCTTTCTTCTGTTAATTCTCCTACTGCTTTAGCACAAAACTGGAGAAGCACTTCCTGCTCTAGGCTGTATATGCTGTAGAGGAGGAGCCACTTAACTCTTTTGCAGATTCTGCTTAGTGTCGCCTCCTAGTGGACAGCAGCATAACACCCACGGTCCTGTGTCCCCCAATTAGAGGCTAAGAGAAAAGGAATTTACGGTGAGTACACAAAATTCTCCTTTTTTTTATTTGGTGATTTCCCTCCACTTTTTTAGTTTGCACTGCACGGGGACTCTGCACATCTAAAGAATCCTTAAAGGTACCGTCACACGGGGATACATCTCTGGAAACATCGCTGGCAACTCAGGGGTGTGGCCATGTTGCGGCAACATCACCAGTGCGTTGCCCGTCTAACAGGGTGATATCTACGGCGATAGTTGCTCCAGAAACATCACCACGTTTCAGGACAATATCCCGACACCTGGTGATGTTGCTCAGGCGATCTACCTGAATCGCCCTGTCTGACACCGCAACAGTGATGTTGCAGGCAACTTCCCCCATTGAGTCCAATGTTAAGGATCGCTGCCAGGGTTGAATTTAACTCTTGCAGCAATAGTTGCCTACAACATCGCCGCTACGTTGCCGGTGATGTCTCCTCATCTGAAAAAAAAAAGTGCGTGTTCCCGTCAGTTGCCGACGATGTTGTCGGAGATGTTTCCACGTGTGACGGTACCTTTACTCAAAAGCCAAGTTTTTTCTCTAAATCTGGAGCTATGTACAGACTGGGGGATAACATAAAACCTAATGATTTTCCTTTCTTTACTAGACACATGAAACCTTTGCCTAAGATGTCCTTAAGATCATTATCTTGATATAGTATCGGTATATATCGTGTGACTATATTTTGAATCTCATTGTATTACCTACTATGTGGTGTATTAAAAACTATTTTGCTTTGAAGTGTGAAGAGTCACGGTGAGGCTAATTTTTTGTTTATATGCAGATTTTTCTACTATGAAGCACTATGGCTTTATTTTACTTTATTTTTTTAATTTACAATTCATATAGCTGGTCAAATGCTTATATAGGATAGCACATTCATGCCTTAATTAATTGATACCCTTTGTCCTTGATATTTAGAAGGATAAAGTTCCTATTGGATCTATTGTTTGAAATAAAGGAAAAATAATTTACATTGGGAAGAAATGACACATTTCATATCTTTAATAACAAACCGTTTTATAATCCAATATAATTTAATTCAAAGCTCAAAATAATTTTATGATAAAGAAATACTCCTCAAATAATATTAATAATGGTAGCAGCTTGAAAGTTGCTGGCAGCCTTTATTATTTTCTATCACCTCGTCATTTCCATTAACAATAAAATAGTTGCTACGATTAAATAGTTTTTTTGATCAGAATAACCATACAGGAGAATACCTTATTAATGAAAGTAAAGGGCTGTTTATTAGGTCAAATAATAAAAGTCAAATGAGATGGTAAGCTCTGTGTGCGAGAAAAATCCCTACTTTTCCCTATGTTTGTGATCTAAGGCTGTGTTCACACTTTGCGTGTTTTTGCGCACTTTTTTGAGCGCACTTTTCAAAATACACAATGTGCTTTTTGTCTGCCGGCAACGTAAATGTGAAATTCACTTTGCCGTGCAGACACTGCGTAAAAGTATGCAGCGCTTTTATAGGAAAAAGCGCCTGCGTAAAAAGAATGACCGTGTCAATTTTTTATGCAGCAGGACCGGCGCTTTTTCCTATAAGGGCGGGCGTTGCTGCATCTGATGTCACAGAGGGGAGGAAGAATCCTGCTTCCTCCTCCCCTCTGTGACATGCGTAACAGCCCCCATTAGATTTTACAGTGTATTAATATACACTGCGAAATCAAAGTTAAATAAAGGCAAATGTCTGAAAAATAATAAAGAATTAAATACTTACCCTCTGGCAGGTGTTCGGGTGTCCGGAAACCGCAGCAGGAATGGACCTGCTAGGACATGCCGTGATATCAGAGTAACGTTCCAGGCGCTGATTGGCCGCTCACGGACATGTGATTTGTATCACATGACTGCGAGTGGCCAATCAGCGCCCGGAACGTCCTCTGACATCATGGCACGTTGTGCTTTTTTGCACGGCCAAAACTGTGTGCAAAAGCGCAACAAAATACGCAAATGTGTGAACGTAGCCTAAGAGTTAAGGCAAAGAGGTTTTCTTAAATCTAGATTTCCTATGCTTGCTTTTGTAGCAGTGATGGTCAACAATGGTCTATAGGCGCAGTATATCCATTTTTAGAATATGGGGACAGTACATCTTTTTAAAGTGGATGGATGAGACTGAGTTAAAAAGCAGAAAAAATATTGGCCATATGCATAGCAATGTCAAAATGACAAACTGTGCATATGCTCAATAATTTTTCACTTCTCTCAACCACTTCAGACTTTAAAGCCAAGAAGTAGATAACAGAAATAAATGTCTGCAGTAACAAGCAGGAGAGAAGAGTGGGACAGATTCCTGCTCTTGTCATCACAGATCTGGCCTGGTCTCTGCTCCTGCTTATGACTGTGGTCTTTGAGAGGAGACAGCTGAGATGCGCAGAGACTGGAGGGAGCAGGGTCTTCTCCTTCACTCCTGTGACTGGGCAAGGAAAGCAGTGAGAATCTTGAGAAGCCGTAGATGAAAGCGGGGGAGAGGGAGTTATGACTACATAGGATGCCTGATATTACGCTATCACCATGTGCAGGGGCTGGCTGGTGGATCTTGTCCCGGGTGGCAACCAGATCCTTCAGCCCTGATGTGAGGAGAGGGAGAGGGGGTTTGGTTCTGTTGGATCTGACCGGGGGAGGAGCGGAGGGGGGGGAGGGGATGTGGGGGTGCTGTCGGATCCGGCCAGGTGAGGAGCGCTTAGGGGCGGTATTCTAACACTCACCGCATGCTGCCCTGCACACAGTCCCGCTGTATCATTGCAGCAGCTGTGGCCAATTCATTAAGGGCAAAACCACCAGCCTGGGGGGCACTTGCCACCCTGCCACCTGGGCCAGTCCGCCCCTGACCATGTACAATGTCAGAAGTCCTGTGCCTGGTAAAGAGTGCTGCCTGGGTCTACATTTATCCCTGCCTGGTATATAGTGACAGGGAGGGAGAGAGGAGAGAAAGAGAAGGGGAGGGTTTGGCTTAGAGCCCATGGGGAGTAATAAAAATAAACCCAACCTCTAATAGTGGCACAGTGCTGAACACTTTCTTCGTCTCCTCCCCTCTTTGACATAATTTCTATAACAGTTTTCTCTGCAATCAAACCTTTAATCAATAAAGTTTAAGCTTGATTGCACTCAATATCCCAGTGCCTGTAAAAGGCACTGGCTTCATATCATAGCCCTAAATCCTGCTGTTTAGTTCCCTTTAAGCATTTTCTGCCTCATTAACAATGTGCAGGTGCATCATCTAAAATATATCACCTGCATAAATCCTTAAGAGGATTTTTCAAACATTAAAGGGAACCTAGAATAAGTAAATTAATCATTAGTGCTCATGGTTACTGAGTAATTAGTGATTGGATAGCTATATCTCCCAGAAGGGAGTACCCACTTTCAGGAGTGAAGCTGCAAATAGCCAAATTTTGATAGGTCACGTGAAAAATCATAGCCAAAATGTTATGGAGACTCTTGCGCTAACACACAACGAGTATACTAACAAACACTTTTCTGATTATTAAATAGTAAACAAGAACTAGAATACTGCAGTATATTGAATACAGGATTTACTACTGGACCTATTAACTCAGGGATTATAGTGGTTTATTTTATCAACAAAGTTTTATTTATGACCCTTTAATGTATACATTTATGCAGTTGCAACAAATTAGGATTCACTTATCATAAAAATTTTCTGTGCCTCCCAGTTTCACTACAATCCAGGCTATTCTAATATGGCTACTTACACAGGTACATCCCCTATCATTATAATCTGTGTACCACACACACCTCTGTAAGTGTTTACATTTGATTGAACTGTTTTTAATACATTTTTCCGGCAACCAGTACCCTCCTACAACTGCCATATCGATATTTAGTTCATTAGGTAAAATCCTTTATATTGTTTTAGACAAACTTATTCACAGATATCTCTTTTGCTCTTTTGATCATTTGTTAATCCCATTTAAAGTGGATACCTTGGTTGCTGATACCTCTACAGTGAAATTTCTTCTCACCACCCCTTTCCAGGCGGAGGTAATCTTAATTAACCTGGTATCCCACCTTTTTTATAATTGTTTTTAGGTTCAATATACTGCAGTATTCTAGCTCTTGTTTACTATTTAATACTCAGAAAAGTGTTTGTTAGTATACTCGTTGTATGGTGGGTGTTCGGCTACGTTCATACACTGCGTATTTGTTGCCTTTTTTACACTGCGCTTTTCCCCGAAAGCGCATCTGCATCTGCGTTCCCAGCAAAGTCAATGGACTTTCACTTTTGCAGTTCAGATGCTGCACATTTTTTGGCCGCTCTTTATTGGCCAAAAGCTCATGTGTGAAAAGAGAATCAACATGTCTTTGTGCTTAATAGTGAGTGCTTTCCTCCATAGGCCCCGTTATAAGTCCTAGAATTACGCATCGCTGTTCACGCGATGCTCTATTACAGCGCCTATAAGCGTGGACGCTGGAGGAATAGCAATATGTGATGTGACACGGGAGGAGGAAGAATCCTGTGTTCCTCTCCCCGTGTCACATGTGTGACATGTACTTTTGCGTTAGCAGCGTATGTGCGGCAGCTTCTGGCTGCTTGTAGATGCACTGCTAAAGCGAATTCCAAGTGAACAGTACAAAAAAATAGCATACTCACCTCTCCACAGACACGTCCGTTCAGCTGCACGACCTGCCGATAATCAGATGATGCTGTCACTTGAGAGCATCAGCTGATTGTTTAAGTCCGGTGGTAAAAAGCTGGCTTTTTACTGCCCATGTGGTTTAAACGATCAGCTGACAACATCAGCTGATCGTTTAAACTGGCTGGGTGGTAAAAAATGACTTTTTACTGCCAGCTTAAACAATCAGCTGACGCTGTCAGGTGACAGCATCATCTGATTATCGGCAGGTCCTGCAGCTGAACAGACATGTCTGCGGAGAAGTGAGTATGTTTTTTGTTCTCCACTGTTCTACTGATGCTTCAGCTGATTGTTTTAACTGGCTTTTAAACAGTCAGTTGATGTGTCATCTGATTCATGTCCTTGAAACTGACACAAACATCTGATTGGTTTGCCAGTCGGTTTATCTACTTATATAATTGGGAGTTGGGAATTCGGGCGTTGTAGCCGAATCCCAGACTCCTTTGCGCGAGCCGTATCCTAGCAACTGTCGGCCCCGCAAAGCAGCTCAGGGACACAGACCCGGGGAGACAGAAGAGCCCCGGACCCGCACCCCTGCACATCCGCCAAGCCGCTCAGGCACACAGCACACCCTGGGAAGACCCGCACAGACCCGGGGAGACAGAGGAGCCCCAGACCCGCACCCCTGCACATCCGCCAAGCCGCTCAGGCACACAGCAGACCCGGGGAAGACCCGGGGAGACAGAGGAGCCCCGGACCCGCACCCCTGCAGCTCAGGGACACAGGACACGCGGGCACAGACAGAAGCCCCGGACCCGCACCCTGGAGGTCACGGACACAGGACAGGCGGGGCTGCAGCCTACTATCACCTCTCAGCCCCCCCCGCCCCTCAACTAGCACCAGCCGCCCGCTCGCCCGGAGCTCTGTGATTGTACGCTGCAGAGCCGCCGGGGCTGCAGCCTGCTGTCACCTCCCCCCGCCCCTCAACTAGCACCAGCTGCCTCTATTATCTCCTCCCTGCACAGACCCCTCTATCATCTCCTCCCCGCACAGCCCCCTCTATCACCTCCTCTCCTCACAGCCCCCTCTATCATCTCCTCCCCGCACAGCCCCCTCTATCATCTCCTCCCCGCACAGCCCCCTCTATCACGTCCTCCCTGCACAGCCCCCTCTATCACCTCCTCCCCGCACAGCCCCCTCTATCATCTCCTCCCCGCACAGCCCCCTCTATCATCTCCTCCCCTGCACAGCCCCCTCTATCATCTCCTCCCCGCACAGCCCCCTCTATCAACTCCTCCCCGCACAGCCCCCTCTATCACCTCCTCCCCGCACAGCCCCCTCTATCACCTCCTCCCCGCACAACCCCCTCCATCACCTCCTCCCCGCACAGCCCCCTCTATACTCTGCTCCCCGCACACACCCCTCTATACTCTGCTCCCCGCACACACCCCTCTATACTCTGCTCCCCGCACACACCCCTGTATACTCTGCTCCCTGCACACACCCCTGTATACTCTTCTCCCCACACACACCCCTGTATACTCGCCTCCCCGCACACACCCCTGTATACTCGCCTCCACGCAAACACCCCTGTATACTCACCTCCCCGCACACACCCCTGTATACTCTGCTCCCCGCACACACCGCTCTATACTCGCCTCCCCGCACAGCCCCCTGTATACTCGCCTCCCCGCACTCTCGCCTGTATACTCTGCTCCCCGCACAGCCGCCTGTATACTCTGCTCCCCGCACTCTCGCCTGTATACTCTGCTCCCCGCACAGCCGCCTGTATACTCTGCTCCCCGCACAGCCACCTGTATACTCTGCTCCCCGCACAGCCGCCTGTATACTCTGCTCCCCGCACAGCCGCCTGTATACTCTGCTCCCCGCACAGCTGCCTGTATACTCTGCTACCCACAGACCCGCCTGTATACTCTGATCCCCGCACAGCCGCCTGTATACTATGCTCCCCGCACAGCCGCCTGTATACTCTGCTCCCCGCACACACCCCTGTATACTCTGCTCCCCGCACAGCCTCCTGTATACTCTGCTCCCCGCACACACCCCTGTATACTCTGCTCCCCGAACACACCCCTGTATACTCGCCTCCCCGCACACACCCCTGTATACTCGCCTCCCTGCACACACCCCTGTATACTCGCCTCCCCGCACACACCCCTGTATACTCGCCTCCCCGCACACACCCCTGTATACTCTGCTCCCCGCACACACACCTGTATACTCTGCTCCCCGCACACACCCCTCTATACTCGCCTCCCCGCACAGCCCCCTGTATACTCGCCTCCCCCCACTCTCGCCTGTATACTCTGCTCCCCGCACAGCCGCCTGTATACTCTGCTCCCCGCACAGCCGCCTGTATACTCTGCTCCCCGCACAGCCGCCTGTATACTCTGCTCCCCGCACAGCCGCCTGTATACTCTGCTACCCACAGACCCGCCTGTATACTCTGATCCCCGCACAGCCGCCTGTATACTATGCTCCCCGCACAGCCACCTGTATACTCTGCTCCCCGCACAGCCGCCTGTATACTCTGCTCCCCGCACAGCCGCCTGTATACTCTGCTACCCACACAGCCGCCTGTATACTCTGCTCCCCGCACAGCTGCCTGTATACTCTGCTACCAACAGACCCACCTGTATACTCTGCTACCAACAGAGCTGCCTGTATAATCTGCTACCCACAGACCCGCCTGTATACTCTGCTACCCACAGAGCCACCTGTATACTCTGCTACCCACAGAGCCGCCTGTATACTCTGCTACCCACAGAGCCTCCTGAATACTATGCTACCCACAGAGCCGCCTGTATACTCTGCTACCCACTGACCCGCCTGTATACACACAATTCATTTCACCGCGCCTTTTTACTAGTTTCTAATAAACCCCAGCTGCTTATTTGCTGGGTAGCTGGGAACTAAAAATATAGGGAAGTCCTTTTTTAATTATTCCATGAGTTTCATGAAATAATAAAAATACCGTATATACTCGTGTATAAGCCGACCCGTGTATAAGCCGACCCCCCTACTTTTGCCCCCAAAATCTGGGAAAACCTATTGACTCGTGTATAAGCCGAGGGTGGACCCCAGTACAGGTATACAGCCCCCAGCAGTGTGGTATACAGCAGCCTCCCCAGTGGTATATACAGGCCCCAGCAGTGTTACAGCAGCCTCCCCAGTGGTATATACAGTGGTATATACAGCAGCAGCCCCAGTGGTAGTATACAGGTATATACAGGATCCCCAGTGGTAGTATACAGCAGCCCCAGTGGTAGTATACAGCAGCCCCAGTGATAGTATACAGCAGCCCCAGTGGTAGTATACAGCAGCCCCAGAGGTATATACAGCAGCCCCAGTGGTAGTATATAGCAGCCCCAGCAGCCCCAGTGGTAGTATACAGCAGCCCCAGAGGTATATACAGCAGCCCCAGTGGTAGTATACAGCTGCCCCAGCAGCCCCAGTGGTACTATACAGCAGCCCCAGAGGTATATACAGCAGCCCCAGTGGTAGTATACAGCAGCCCCAGTGGTAGTGTACAGCAGCCCCAGCAGCCCCAGAGGTATATACAGCAGCCCCAGTGGTAGTATACAGCAGCCCCAGCAGCCCCAGTGGTAGTATACAGCAGCCCCAGCAGCCCCAGAGGTATATACAGCAGCCCCAGTGGTAGTATACAGCAGCCCCAGTGGTAGTATACAGCAGCCCCAGCAGCCCCAGAGGTATATACAGCAGCTCCAGTGGTAGTATACAGCAGCCCCAGTGATATATAGGGCCCCAGCTGTGTATACAGGAGCCCCAGCTGTATACAGCGGTACCCAGTGATATACAGCCCCCCCGTGGTATACAGGGCCCCCCTTGCTTGTGGCACACCTGTAAAAGAAGATATCATTATACTTATCGTGCCGCCGCCGCCACTCTGTCACAGTCACCGCGCTCCTCCGGGTCTTCAAGCTTCCTTCTCCGGCGCACAGACAATGACGTCATTTCCTGTGCGCCGGAGAAGGAAGCATGAAGACCCGGAATAGCGCGGTGACGGTGACAGAGCGGCGGCGGCGACACGATAAGTATAATGATATCTTCTTTTACAGGTCTGCCACGAGCAAGGGGGGACCCTGTATGCCACGGGGGGGGGCTGTATACCACAAATACCACGTATATGACTCGTGTATAAGCCGAGGGGGGACTTTTCAGCACATTTTTTGTGCTGAAAAACTCGGCTTATACACAAGTATATACGCTAAATGATGTGGGATTCGCCCTATTTTTGTGTCCATCCAGGTACAACTAAGCAGCTGGGGGCTAGAATCCACAGCGCAGGGTGGCACAAGCTTTCTGCCCCCCCCCTCCATATTGAATTGCAATCTGCATTCGTAGAAGCGCCATCTTCTGGCACTGTATCCGACTCTTTCAGCGGCCCTGATGGTGGGAGGCTCGCTGGGTAATAATGGGATTAGGGCCAGCTTTGTATTATCAGCTGGCCCTAAGCCCGAAATTCATAATGTCATGCAAATATTAGACATGGTTACCATGAATTTCTAGTAAAGATTAAAAAAAAGCACAACACAGAAAAAAATTATTTGTTGGAAATAAAAAAAACACACATTAGTGACTCTACCTGTTTGAAGAAAAAACCTCTTCAACGTAGTCCAAAGGAGAAGATCTCTTCAGCTCTGCTTCATCTCTACCAGCACACACGTTTGCTAATAGAGATGTAGCTGAGCACCCGGCCCTGGGAAAGTTCATCTGAGTTCATGCTGCGTCAAGCGTGAACTCCAATGAAACCTGCGACCCCTGCGGTATTGTAAGGGGGGTAACTCAGGTCACACGAGGAAAGCTCAGGTCATGCCACCTGAGCTGTCCTCGGGTGACCCCATTGTCTCCCCACTTAAAATGCCACAGATCGCGCTCCTTACTCCAATTATGTACTGAGCTGTAAGAAGATTGCTCCTTGACTTCTGCAATCCTCTATTAATTGGCCTCCCCTCTCTAAACCTTCCCTTTTCCAGTCCATCCTTAATGCAGCAGCCAAGATCACCTACCTAGCCAATCGTTTCTCAGATGCTTTAGCTCTGTGCCAGTCATTGCACTGGCTGCCCATTCACTACAGGATGCATTTCAAACTGCTTGTTCTCACCCACAAAGCTCTTCACATTGCAGCACCTCACTACATCTCCCCACTCATCTCTGTCAATCACGCTACCTGTTACCTACATTCTTCAAATGACATTTGACTAACATCTGCACTAATCAGATCCTCCCACTTCCAGCTCCAAGACTTCTCCTGAGCGGGACTAATTCTCTGGAATGCTATACCCCAAGAAATCAGGACTATCCACAACTTGCATAGCTTTAGACGCTCCCTAACAACACATATTTTTAAGGCAGCCTATCATGCTTCCTAATAGAAGTCCTCTGTACTTTACATAGCACATTCACTATCTCTCTGGTTCTAACTCTTCTTCCAACTCCACCAAACCCATAAGCTCTACACAGATTGTCTGGTGACCATTCATGTAACTTTATTTCTATCCCCCACTTCCTCAAGATGCCTGAACCATCACTGTAACAAGCCCCTGTATTTTGTTTAACCACCTTTATTTTTGCTTTAATTATTTTATTGTACTTTTTACACTGATTCTATGTTTATTGTATTGTATCTAATTACTTTACTGTATTTTTTACATTGTTTCTCTGCTTTATTTATTGTAGTTTTTACATTCATTCTCATTGGTGTATTGGATTTTTTTAACCTTGATTCTGATTCAACCAGAGCTAAGGGATGGGGTACTCGGACACCGGGGCTGCTATGTAGGGAGTCACAGATGGTCAGGACCCCGGTGCCGTGCCCTGGTGATCAATTAGGGTAGATGTTGATGATGGGGAATAAAAGGGGTTATTTACAGGGGATCGTGACGCCACCTATAGTGTCCGGGAAGATGGTACTGGCGCGGCCGGCCACTGAGGTGATGGTTGGGGCAGCAAAATGTGGTACAGCTCCCCACAGGTGGAGCTTTACCTCAGAGCAGCCATAGTAGTGAGATGGTGAGGGAGGGCAGTGATGGTAATGGTGGTGCAGTTCTTACCCCTCTGCTGAGCTGCTGCTGATGCTGGGCCCTCCAGGCACCACAGTAAGGAAGACAGAGTCCAAAGCAAATTTACTCCACTTTACTAGGTACCGGCAGTTGTTAATGGTATACGGTACAATCCGGTTTATTGGGGGTCGGTCACCAGCTCCAGGTTCCCTGTAATGGAGTCTCTAGATGTCTTTCTTTCTATGGCTTTCTGGGATAATATTTTCCTTCTGTCTCTCCACCCTTGCAGAGCTCACCCGCCAGTCCCACGGTCTGTATCTATCAGATAAGGTTTGTGCCCCACCGGTCCAGATAGGATGCTTGAGAAAAGGACAAAGAAAGCTTCCTTCCAGCACCGCAATATATGGCCCTTCTCTGTAGTGTCATGAACCGGTTTTCAGTCCTGAGGGGTGAGATACCTTGTGGTGTACACGGCAACCCGTTTCTATTGGGCCCGCAGCTCGTCGGCTTTGCAGTCAGGGTTGAACTCCTGGCCGCCTTGGCTGTCCGTGTCGCCGGTGCTCCCTCAACGTGACCAGCCAGCTCCTACCAGTCCTGGCTCGTTGCCTTCTGTCCTGGGTCCCCATTTAAATATGGGGTACCCTCCTCTCAGCTGGGCTACCAGGCCTGACCACTCTGTCTGCCTTCCCAGCATCGTCTGAGCTAAACTGTCAACTGTCACTCTTCCTCTATCCTAAGCTCCGCCCCACCTATCTGGGATCTACCAAGTACTGTTTCCCCCTATTCTAGGTGGTGTGGTCCTAAGTGAGTGTAGAAACAGACTCCATAAGATTTAAATCCCAAACTAGCAACTTAAAATAATATTACATCTATATAATAAGGGCAATACCACTCTGTGGCGCCTAGCCACAGGGGCACCACAATTCTCTACTTTCATTATTTACTGTATTGTATATTTTTTGTTACCTATGACATTTTGTATATCATTGTATTGTAAAGCGCTGCGGAATATGTTGGTGCTATATAAATAAAAATGTATTATTATTATTATTATTATTGCGCTCCTTGACAGCTCAGTACGTAAATGGCATAGGAGATCCTGATTTGCTGGCAAAAGCCGACATGACTTTAAAAAGTGATTATAAAAAAGTAGTGGGTTAGAACCACTCCTGTAGCCCCTCAACAGGTGCCCCCACATCCCCCAAATAAATTTGATTCATGTGTAGACAGTATAACATAGAGCATAAGCCCTTCTTGTGTGTATTTAATGATGTAACAAAAGGTTTCCTCTGAGAAGACAGGAAATGACATCAAGGATCTCTTTTTTTTTTTTATTTTCTCAACAATCTTTCTCACTGTCATTTTTTATTGGACAGTGCAGAAAAAAAAGCACTGATATAAAAAGAATCAAAGACTTTGTGAATGCACTGCTTTTTTTTACCTGCTCAAAAAAACACATCTTCAAAATCCAGGAAATACTGGTGCGTAAAATATGCAGCAAACATGCAGCGTGTGAACGTAGCCTTAGTGCAATAGTCTCCATAAGGGTGGAGGCACACTATCATGCATCAAAAACGCTGCGTTTTTGATTTGATTCAACCAGAGCTAGGGTGGATGAGGGACTCGGTCACCGGGGCTACTGTGTGGGGAGTCACGGATGGTCGGGACCCCGGTGCCGTGCCCTGGCGATCAATTATACCAAGTGTTGATGGTAAATGGTGGGGGTAAAAGGGGTTATTTACAGGGGAACGTGACGCCACCTGTAGAGTCCGGTAAGATGGTACCAGCGCTGCCAGTCGGCCACTGAGGTGATGGAGGGGGGGTCAGCAAAGTGTGGTACAGCTCCCCACAGGTGGAGCTTTACCTCAGGGCAGCTGTGGTGGTGAGACGGTGAGGGAGGACAGTGATGGAAATGTGGTGCAGTTCTTACCCCTCTGCTGTTGATGTTGATGATGTTACGTCCTTTGAGCTGCGGCAGGAAGAATAACAGAAACCATTTCCATTTTAACTTTGCTTTACTCGGTATCGGCTGATGGCATAACAATACACGGTACAGTTTAGTTTAGGGTGTTGTTACCAACTCAGGATTTCTCTTAAGGAGTCTTTAGATGTTCTCTCTCTGTCTTTCAGGGTTTCTACTTTCTCTAGTTCTCTCAGTCTTTCCCACCTTTGAAGAGCTCCCCCGCCAGTCCTGCAGTCTGTGTCTAGTAGGCTTAGCTTGACTTATACCGGTCCAAATGGGAACAGCAGGAACGCACAAGTTTCCCACCTGACACCGGGTTTCAGTCTTCCCTCACTAGTGTAGGACCGTCTTTTGGGCATGAGGGGTGAGGTACCTTTGTGGGGCTGTCAGCAACCCGGTTCTGTTGGGCCTGCAGCTCGTCGGCTTTGCAGTCAGGGATGAACTCCTGGCTGCCTCAGTAGTCCGTGTCACTGGTGTCCCCTCAACATGACCAGCTGGCTCCTACCAGTCCTGGTCCGTTGCCATCTGTCCTGGGCCCCCACATAAAGATGGGGTACCCTCCACTCAGCTGGGCTGCCAGGCCTCACCACTCTGTCTGCCTTCCCAGCGCCGTCTGAGGTAAATCTCAACTGTCACTCTAACTCTATCCTAAGCTCCGCCCCCACCTGTGGAACCTACCATATTACCAGTTCCCCCTACACTAAGTGGTGCGGTCCTAAGTGAGTGCTAAAAATAGACTCCATAAGATTTAAATCCTAACCTAGCAACTTACAATAATATTACATATAGATATTAAATGCAATACCACTCTGTGGCGCATACCCGCAGGGGCGCCACAGATGCATGACAGTGATGCGAGTGCTGTGCGTGTTTGTGGGTGTGTATGGTGCGAGTATGGTGCTTATGGTGAGTGTGGCTTGCTGGCTGTATGTATGTTAGTGTGCTGTGATTGTGAGGTGTGAGTGCGTGTGTGGTGCGTGTTTGTGATGCTGTCCACGGTCCTGAAGGACCGCGGGCAGCATTTTTCGGGAAATTAAAGCTCTGCGGCTGTCAAAGCCACAAAGTTTAAATGTCCCGCTTTGCCTGTACAGTAAGTAATCATCTTGCACCGCTGTGTCAGCAGTGCCAGATGATTACTGAGCACCCAGCTGATGGGCAGTTTTGTATATTTTGAGGGGTTAAACTGCATATGCAGCATCTGTGCGGCATATGAGCACAGATGCTGCATATGCGGCAATGTTCCACGGGCATAAAAGGTTAATATGGGGCAATTACCTTGTCACCATGTCTCCAGGGCTTGCCCCCCTCCCTAGAGACATGGTGCTTATAATCATTGGTGGTTCAGGGGCCGCGGCCGGTGTCCATGGAGGTGATGCTGAAATGTTCATCCATCTCCATGGAGATGAACATTTCAGCATCACTTTCATAGATAGCGGTGGCGGCTTAACTACGCTATTATTCTAAGTACCTTGGACAGCTCCTCATTGATGAGATGTCCCAGGAGGAGCATATACAGTAATAGCGTATCTACCTCGCTCTGACAGCCAGGACCTGCAGGCTGACAGAGCACATTAATGAAAGCCGACAAATGCCGGCTAATCAGTAATGTAGCAAGTTAACCCCTGAACCACCAATGATTATAAGCACCATGTCTCTAGGGAGGGGGGCAAGCCCTGGAGACATGGTGACAAGGTAATTGCCCCATATTAACCCTTTATGCCCGGGGAACATTGCCGCATATGCAGCATCTGTGCTCATATGCCGCACAGATGCTGCATATGCAGTTTAACCCCCTAAATTAAAAAGAGGTGCCCAGCAGCTGGGTTTATCATAATCATCTTGCACCGCTGACACAGCGGTGCAAGATGATTACTTACTGTACCGGGAAACCGGTAACTAGAATTTAACAGCACAGGGTGCGAGTATCGCACCGTGTGCTGTGTGGGTGCGAGTTTGACTCGCACCCATATACTTACAATGGCCTCTCGCGTGAGGGAATCGCGTGCAATCACAGCATGCTGCGATTGCACTCGCATTGCCCTCGCAAAGTGAGTGTAATGCGTGAAACTCGCATTGGTGTGACCTGTATCATTGAAAGATACAGGTCCGAGTTTAATGCGAGTTTTTCTCGCATTAAACTCGCGCGAGTTCAACGCCAGTGTGCATTCACCCTAATTGATTTTGTTCATATTAAAGGGAACCTGTCAGATCCCCTGCAGAGATGAGCGATGTTTGATTCGAATTGTTCGAGTCATTCGCCGAATTAGAACAATTTGCTTGAAATTCTGCAGTTCTAGTATATGTTCGATAACGCACATAATCCACAAAAGCTTAATCTTGCAACCCTAAACCTAGCCCTAATACAGCAAATGAATGTTAATAACCAGTTTGTGTGTATATTGTGCAGGGGGGGGCTTGTATCAGAGCTGCAGCAATAAGGTCGTGCTCTTTTTTTTTTTTTTCTCCTAAAGCATGTACAGTGGGGCGGTTCAGGCTGCTAGCCAATCACAGTGTCACACTGCAAAGTGCATTTTTCACACAACTAATGTCATCATTGGCTGAGTCTGTCACATGTCGTAGCCCTATAAAACCCGGCCATCTTAAAGATCACCACCATTTTGCTGATAGCTGCTGCAGGTGTTAGACGGCACCCGCGGCTGCTGCTGTGTGCGACCGCTAATCAGTGCAAACTAAATTGTGTTCTCTCAGTCAGCTAGTGAGCGAATACAAAGTCAGATAGATAGGTTTAGGGAGTAGGGACTAGTAATATCAGCCCTTTGTAGGGCTGCTCCATAGGAGTAGCGATTAGGGATAGGGACTAGGGACTAGTAGTCTATCAGCCCTTTTCAGGGCTACTTCATAGAACCAGGGACTAGTTTTAATTGCAGCCCTTATGAGGGCTAGGTTAGAGCAGTCACTAATAGTTTTTGCCAGGCAGGTGTGTGTCAGGTGTGTGCCAGTGCTGTGCAAGTCTTTCTCACAGCATCTGGCCACAGTAATATAGCTCTTTGAATCCATTAGGGCAGGTAGTAACATAGTTTTTAAGGTTGAAGGAAGACTTTAAGTCCATCTAGTTCAACCCATAGCCTAACATGTTGATCCAGAGGAAGGCAAAAAAAACCCATGTGGCAACACTAAGCTCCACATTGGGGGAAAAAATTCCTTCCTGACTCCAGATACGGCAATCAGACTAATTCCCCGGATCAACGCCCTATCAAAGAATCTAGTATGTATAACTGATAATATTATAGTTTTCAAGATAGGCATCCAGGCCCTTCTTAAATGTTAGTAGTGACTCACTCATTACAACAGCATGTGGTAGAGAGTTCCATAGTCTCACTGCTCTTACAGTAAAGAATCCGCGTCTGTGATTATGATTAAACCTTTTTTCCTCCAGACGTAGAGGATGCCCACTTGTCCCAGTCTCAGGCCTAAGAGTAAAGAGATCATTAGAAAGGTCTCTGTACTGTCCCCTCATATATTTATACATTATTATAAGATCACCCCTAAGCCTTCGTTTTTCCAAGCTAAATAACCCCAAGTTTAATAACCTGTCTTGGTATTGCAGACCCCTTAGTCCTCTAATGACTTTTGTCGCTCTTCTCTGGACCCGCTCTAGTTCAGCTATGTCTTTCTTATACACCGGAGACCAGAATTGTACACAGTATTCTAAGTGTGGTCGCACTAGTGACTTGTATAGAGGTAAAATGATGTTCTCCTCATGAGCATCTATGCCTCTTTTAATGCATCCCATTATTTTATTTGCCTTTGCAGCAGCTGCCTGACACTGGCCACTAAATGTGAGTTTGTCATCTACCCATACACCCAGGTCTTTTTCAGTGACAGTTTTGCCCAGTGTTTTACAATTAAGCACATAATTATACCTTTTGTTTCCTCTGCCCAAGTGCATGACTTTACATTTATCCCCATTAAAGCGCATTTGCCATTTAGCAGCCCAAGCTTCTAGTTTACATAAATCCTCCTGTAATATAAAATTGTCCTCCTCTGTATTGATTACCCTGCAGAGTTTAGTGTCATCTGCAAATATTGAGATTCTACTCCGTATGCCCCCTACAAGGTCATTAATAAATATATTAAATAGAAGCGGGCCTAACACTGACCCCTGTGGTACCCCACTGTTAACTGTGACCCATTCTGAGTGTGTTCCATTAATAACCACCCTTTGTTTCCTATCACTAAGCCAGTTCTTAACCCACTTACACATATTTTCCCCTATCCCCATTGCCCTCATTTTATGTATCAACCTTTTGTGTGGCACCGTATCAAAAGCTTTTGAAAAGTCCATATACACCACATCCACTGCATTTCCTTGGTCCAGTCCAGAACTTACTTCTTCATAGAAGCTTATCAGATTAGTTTGACAGGAACGGTCCCTCGTAAAACCATGTTGATAATGGGTCATGAGGTTATTTTTCTTCAGATACTCCAGTATAGCATCTCTTAGAAAACCCTCTAGGATTTTACCCACAGTAGAGGTTAAGCTTACTGGCCTATAATTTCCAAGTTCAGTTTTTGTCCCCTTTTTGAATATTGGCACCACATTTGCTATACGCCAGTCCTGTGGTACAGACCCTGTTATTATGGAATCTTTAAATATTAAAAATAATGGTCTATCTATGACAGTACTTAATTCCTGCAGCACTCTGGGGTGTATCCCATCTGGGCCCGGGGATTTGTCAATTTTAGTGATTTTTAGACGATGCCGTACTTCCTCTTGGGTTAAGCAGGTGACATTTAATGGAGACTTTTTGTTATCACTGATCATATTGTCTGTCATGGGATTTTCTTGTGTAAATACTGTTGAAAAAAAGTCATTTAGCATATTGGCTTTTTCCTCATCCTCATCCACCATTTCACCCAGGGGTCATTCCATGTCAAGTGAACCAATGATTATTACCTCTATATTTTTAATTCTTTTGAGATTTTGTTATTTGATAATAGCATGTCAGACAATGCAAAATGTGAAGAGAAAAATTTTTTAAAAAATTTATTTTTTTTTTAAATGATTTTCAAAGTTTGGAAAAAGTGTGAATTTCGCTGTTGCCTGCCTTTACGTTTCTCCTCATAACTCAGGCTAGGAATAAGATAGAGAGACAAAATAAACACCAATCTACTCAGAACTATACTGGCTTTCATCAGATACGTCACAAGAGGATCTTTGTTAATATTTTACCCATGTGATCGAAAGCGCAAAACTTTAAAACGTATTTCCGAAAAATCGGCGCGCTTTAAATATTTCAAAAACTGCCCATGTGTCTGCTTTGCTCTTAGCCACATCTGTACCAAATTTCAAGTTGGGATCGCAATGGGATCATATTTTAACATATTTTACTATTAATAGCGTCAATGGGTCATTCCATATCAAGTGATCTAAATATGAATATTTTTTTTTACCTGACGTCTTTAGATTTTTATTTTTTTTTTCCTTTATGAAGTACTACTTTAGTTCATTACAAATTAAAAGTTTGGAATTTTTTTCTTCATCAGTTAATTTTTTACAGATTTTTAAAGTTTAAAAAAAGGGTGAATTTTGGCCTGGTATGACTTTACATTTTTTTTATCTCGGGCTAGAAATAAGATAGAGAAACAAAATAAACACCATTCTACTCAGAACTGTCCAGGCTTTTACCAGATATGTCACAAGAGTATATTTGTTAATTTTAATTTTTTACCCATGCGAATGCAAACGCAACATTTTGAAACGCATTTCCGAAAAAAACGTTTTAATAAAAATTTTCCAAAACTGCCCATGTGTCTTTTATGCTCTTAGCCACATCTGTACCAAATTTCAAGTTGGGATCGTGATGGGATCATATTTTAAAATATTTAACTATGGTTAATCTCATTTTTATTAAATTTTGAAAAAACATATGAAAGACATATATTCAATCTTTTAACAAAATCTTGAGACATATAAAATATACAAAAAGAGAATTCATAAAGTTATTAGTAACTTTAAGATAAGCTGCAAATTTACTTTTGCGCTTATCTCTGGTGCAATATATACTACAATCTAAATATAATTCCAAACACTCAAGTATACAACCTTTCTCAGGGTTTTGAGATGCTCTAATGTCAAGGGGACAAGCAGCCCCAGCAGAATGATTTTTATCACTTGGCCCCTTCTAACAGGTTGACCACGTAAGTGGGTCATTACCGTTGAGGCCTAGTTGGAGTAGTCTATCGACTGGTGTACCGGAAAGGAAGGCCGAAATATTAATGATCTACTCACAGCTCAGAGTTTCCGATACCTGTCTAATGTTCACTAGAATTCTGAAGGTATAGGTGTAGAAAGGAAATACCTAGACTGAATGTATCAGATGGGAAGAAAAGAGAGATAGAAAAGAAGAGAGAGAGAAGAGAAACAAAAACCATTAGAAAAAGTTATACTGGGAAAGAAAAGCCACGTAAGAAAAAAAGAAAAAAAGGGGGGGGGGACGGGTGAGGTATGGGAAGGAGAAAGGGTACTCATCCCACTGGCTCCCCATCAGCCAGAGGTCGAGCCATATTATCTGTGCTGGAAAAGATACTCCTACATTCTGCAGAGTCGTGAAAAAGAATCCATTCAACCCAAATCCCTAAGAATTTGTTCCGAGATCCCGACGCATCAGCTGCGAGCTCCTCCATTCGATATATGTCCATCAATTCTTTGAACCAATCAAGTAGAGATGGAGCCCGGCTTGATTTCCAGAACCTCGGGATCACAGCACGAGCAGCCGAGATGCAAAAGCGGAGAATATCCCTCTTCTGTAGCCCAATAGGACCTGGAAAAATGGATAACATTGCCGATTCTGGGCAGCATTCGGCTTGTTTACCTGTTATCCGGGCGTATGCATTGAAAACCTCAGATCAGAACCGCCGGATTTCCCCACAACTCCACCAAATGTGTATCATTGTACCCTTCTCTTCCCCACAGCGCCAGCAGGTATCAGGGGTTCCAGGGAACATGTTCCGGAGTGTCGTCGGGCACAAGTACCATCTAGTGAGCAGCTTATAGCTTCTTTCTTGTGCAGAACAAGCGCTAGCTAGTGAGTGAGTAAATATAAAGCATTTCTGCCAATTAGCTTCTGAAATGCTACACCCCAATTCCCTCTCCCAAGCACGTTGGAAGTAAAGGGTGCCCTGCTCTCTCATGGACCCTAAGGCCTGGTATAGAACTGATATTTTGCGCCTCGGTGGAGCCTCCAGTTGGAATAACCTCTCCAATACGTTGGGCGTCAATCTTACCCTGCAAGAGTGGTCAGCTGAATATAAGTATGCTCTGTATTGGAGAAATTCGAATCACTTAAGAGGTCTCGTAGGTTCTTTGAGTTGTAGCTCTGCCATCGGGGGCAAACCACCACTGGACAGAGTCTGTCCTACTCGGGTGTCATCCACAATCCGCCAACATAAAAATCTCTGCCTGTTAAATCTGGGTGGGAAAGATGGGTTGGAAAAAAGGGGAGTCAAAGGGCTAAGTCTGTCGTTTAAGCGGAGGGTTTTCGTCACTAGGTGCCATACCTTCAAGGTGTTTCTGGTCATGTCTGTCAAAGGTACTAGGTCTGTGGAGTCTTTAGGGGAAATCCAAAGCAGGTGTTTCAGCGGAATCCCCAAACCCTCTTGCTCCACCCCTACCCATTTCTTGGAGGACGCATGATAATGCCAATCTAGAGCTCTAACAAGAGAGGAAGCCACAAAGTACGCTCGTATGTTGGGTAGTCCAACCCCTCCTCTGGTCTTGGGCAAGGATAGGATATTCATTCGCAATCTGGACCTCTTGCCCCCCAGACAAATCTAAGGATCATAGATTGCATTTTGGAGAGGAAACCTCTATCCAATAGAACAGGAACTGTCTGAAAAGTATATAAGAGTCGGGGCAAGACATCCATCTTGACTACGTTTATTCTCCCGAACCAGGATAGCTTTAATTGTCTATAGGAGGTAAATGCCGATTCCGCGTTAGTCAAAAGGGGTTGATAATTTAAACTGAATATTTGTTTAAGATCTTTTGGTATAAGGACTCCCAAGTACTTAATGGCTTCTACTTTCCATTTAAATGGGAACTGTTTAGATAGATGAGAAACCAATTCTCCAGGTAAAGAAATATTGAGTGCCTCGGTTTTGGAGCAATTCACTTTAAAGTTGCTCAATTGTCCGAAACCGTTCAAACTCCATTAAGACCGAAGGGATGGAGACCAGGGGCTGGGAAATGTAAAGTAGCAGGTCATTTGCAAATAAGGCTAATTTGTGATGACTCTGTCCCAGCTTGACCCCATGGACGCATTCATTGGACCTAGGTGCAAAATATTTAACTATTATAGTGTCAATTCAAAAATCACCAAGAACACAATCAGTCATTTTTTCACAATTGCCCGTCAATAGTTTGAATTTGATATAAAGAAACATAGTCTTGTAACATCTCAAATGAAAGCTGTTACCGTTCTGAGTAAAATGATGCCTCTCCCACTTCATTATCTTATTTCTAGCCTGAGATAAAAAAAAATGTAAAGTCATACCAGGCCAAAATTCACCCTTTTTTTAAACTTTAAAAATCTGTAAAAAATTAACTGATGAATAAAAAAATTCTAAACTTTTAATTTGTAATTAACTAAAGTAGTACTTCATAAAGGAAAAAAAAAAAAAAAAATCTAAAGACGTCAGGTAAAAAAAAATATTCATATTTAGATCACTTGATATGGAATGACCCATTGACGCTATTACTAGTAAAATATGTTAAAATATGATCCCATTGCGATCCCAACTTGAAATTTGGTACAGATGTGGCTAAGAGCAAAGTAGACACATGGGCAGTTTTTGAAATATTTAAAGCGCGCCGATTTTTCAGAAATGCGTTTTAAAGTTTTGCGCTTGCGATCACATGGGTTAAATATTAACAAAGATCCTCTTGTGACATATCTGGTGAAAGCCTGGACAGTTCTGAGTAGAATGGTGTTTATTTTGTTTCTCTATCTTATTTCTAGCCCGAGATATGATAGAAAATGTAAAGCCATACAAGGCCAAAATTCGCACTTTTTTAAAACTTTAAAAATCTGTAAAAAATTAACTGATAAAGAAAAAAATTCAAAACTTTTTTTTTGTAATTAGATAAAGTTGTTCTTCATATAGAAAAAAAATTTAAAAAATCTGAGGACGTCAGGGAAAAAAAATATTCATTTTTGGATCACTTGACATGGAATGACCCCCAGACTATTTTTAAAGGGGCCAACACCATCATTTTTTAGTTTCTTACTATTTATGTAGTTAAAAAATATTTTGGGATTCTTTTTACTTTCTCTGGCAATGAGTCTCTCTGTCTCAATCTTTGCTGCCTTGATTTGCTTTTTACAAATGTTATTTAATTTTCTGTATTTATTTAATAATGCTTCATCACTACCTACTTGCTTTAATTCCCTAAATGCTTTCTTTTTGTCACATATTGCACTTCTTACTGCTTTATTTAGCCATAGTGGTTTCCTCCTATTTCTAGCATGCTTATTCCCATAGGGTATATATTGTGCACAGGTCCTATTCAGGATGCTAATAAACATCTCCCATTTGTGTTGTGTACTTTTATGTCTCAGGACATCGTCCCAATTTATTGCACTAAGATCATCTCTCAACCGTTGGAAATTTGCCTTCCTGAAGTTTAGTGTCCTTGTAGCCCTCTACTACACGTCTTAGTAAAGGATACTTGAAAGCTTATTAAGTTATGATCACTATTACCCAAGTGACCTCCAACCCGTATATTTGATATGCGGTCCGGCCTGTTGGTTAATATTAGGTCCAGCAGTGCCCCCCTTCTTGTTGGGTCCTGAACCAGTTGTGAAAGGTAATTGTCTCTCATAGTTTTCAAAAACTTATTACCTTTGCTGGAACTGCAGGTTTCTGATCCCCAATGTATTTCAGGGTAGTTGAAGTCCCCCATAATAATGACTTCTCCCTGAGTCGCTGCTTCATCTATTTGCTTTATGAGGATATTCTCCTCCACTTCCATTATTGTTGGGGACTTATAACAAACCCCTATCAGTAATTTATTATTTTTTCCCCCTCCCCTTATCTCCACCCAACGGACTCTACATTTCCATTAGATTCACCTATATTATCTCGCAGGATGGGTTTTAAGGATGATTTTACGTATAAACATACACCTCCTCCTCGCCTATTTGTACGGTCATTTCTGAACAGACAATAGCCCTGTAAATTAACAGCCCAGTCATTGCTCTCGTCCAGCCAAGTCTCCGAAATCCCCACCATGTCATAATTATTTTCCAACAAAATCAATTCTAATTCCTCCATTTTGTTGGTGAGGCTTCTGGCATTAGTGTACATGCACTTTATGCATCTCTCTTTACCTCTATTCCTTGCTACTAGATTGACTGTACTAACCCCACCCCCCATGCCACCCCCAATTTTATTACTTGTGCCCAGGTTACTATTTACACTATCTTCCCCTCCTATACAATGAATACCCTCCCCCCAAATCCCTAGTTTAAACACTCCTCCAACCTTCTAGCCATTTTCTCCCCCAGCACAGCTGCACCCTCCCCATTGAGGTGCAGCCAGTCCCTAGCATAGAACCTGTAGCCAACAGAGAAGTCGGCCCAGTTCTCCAGGAACCCAAACCCCTCCTTCCTACACCAATTCCTGAGCCACTTGATTATCTCCCTAATCTCCCTTTGCCTCTCTGGTGTGGCACGTGGTACAGGCAGTATTTCAGAGAATACTACCTTGGAGGTCCTTGCCTTAAGCTTGCAGCCTAATTCCCTGAAATCATCTTTAAGGACCTTCCACCTACCTCTAACTTTGTCATTTGTGCCAATGTGCACCATGACCGCTGGGTTCTCACCAGCCCCTCCCAGTAATCTGTCAACCCGATCAACGATGTGCCGGACTCGAGCGCCAGGTAGGCAGCACACTGTTCGACGATCCCTGTCTTTGTGACAGATTGCCCTATCTATTCCCCTAATAATTGAGTCCCCCACTACCAGCACCTGTCTGGCCTGTCCTTCTCTCCTGTTTTCCCCCTTACTGGAGCAGCCACTCCTCTGGCTTTCAGAGGTCATGCCCTGCTGCAGCAGTGCTGTACCTGAACTCACACCCCCCTCATCTGCCAACATAGCAAATTTATTGGGGTGTGCCAGATCAGGGCTAGCCTCCCTGGCACCCTTCCCTCTACCCTGCCTTCTAACTGTCACCCAGCTAGCTACCTCATGGTCCTGCAGCTCCATACTACCATCCTCCCCCACATCTATCCCATTGAGCAGTTGTTCAGTGAGCAGCAGACTCCTTTCCATATTGTCTATGGATCTCAGCATTGTCAGTTGTTCATTTAGATCCAGTATCTGGGCTTCCAAATGTACAATGTACTCACATCTCACACAGCAGTATGCACCCTCGACCGGCTGGTCAAGGAATGCATACATGTGGCAAGATGTACACTGGATGGCATTGCCAATCATGGAGCTCATTTCCTAATGGGGATTGCACCAGACAGAAATGATAAGTAAAAAGAAATGCAAAGTATTAATTAAATACAACCAGCAATTCAGTAAGTCCTCCCTTCCAAACTCCCTTAATCCAAAGTCACTGAATCACAAGTCACACACTTACTTCTGTCGCGCTTGCTCTGTCACACGTAGCTCGTCACACTCGCTAGAAAATCAGATATAAAGAGTCTTTTTTTTTTTTTTCCCTTAGCAGAAAATAAGCCTACAGCTCAGTGTACTTCCAAAGTGTAGCACTGCTGAGAAGAAAGCTACACTACCTGTCTTAATTATGCTTTTTTTTTTTTGCTGCAGCTAGTCCAGGCACTTTGTTCGGGCTACTAGCAGAGTAGCAGTGTCCCACAGTGGTGTAGCCCACGTGTGAGAGAAGCTACACCTTCAGTGTAGTTCATTCTAATAATGTTTTACTGCTACAAGCAAACCTGTCAGTTTTTGCTTAAAAGCAGTGTTCACTAAACCTTTACTGTAAGGCCACGTTTAATACAACCAAATACACCTTGAGTGTAGTTCATTCTACTACTTTTTTACTGCAAAAAGCTAACCTGTCAGTTTTTGCTTAAAAGCAGTGTTCACTAAACCTTCACTGTAGGCCACGTTTAATACAACCAAATACACATTGAGTGTAGTTCATTCTGATAATTTTTTACAGGAACAAGCAAACATAATTTTTTGTGCCTAGTACCACTGTCTGGCCAATCAGCTGTGCTTGATTCCCATCAGAATATTTTTAGCCAACAACTGCAGAGTTGCCAGGTTCAGTGGACACAAGCATTGATGAAACTCGGTCTCCACAGCAGAACATAACTCCTCAGCTGTGTCACTCACATTTTCCATACATCTCAAGGTAAAGACCTCCTGATGCCGTTGAGCTCTGCTGCCATCATAGTAAGGAGGTGTGCAGAATTCCTTGTGCGCAGTTAGAAGGTTGGTGGCATTACCAGACAGGCTTTGGGTGCAGGTGAAGGACCGAGATGAGGTTGAGGAGGCAGAAGCAGTGGAGAAACTTCTACATACAGAAGATTGACGCACACCTCGTGGTGATGGCAAGACTTGGACAGCAGCCCCTTCTCGTGCGGCTTGTGGATTTTGGAATGTGCTGCATGAAAGTCACCTCACCAACAATTTTCAGCTGGCAACTGTGGGGCAATTGATGCCACTGAAGTGGTGTCTGGGCTCAAATTTTGGGGAAAAAAGGAGACTCTTGTTGTAGTCCCCTAAATGTGACACTGTGGCACCCCAGGGTTAATGTGCCACAGTAACATCACCAAGGGGAATTCCCCACACAGCCCACAACACTACACTAGCGCCTACAGGCCAGAAGGGCGTGCTAAAGCTGCTTCCCTATATGTTCTGGGTGGAGAGGAAGTGGCAGTTAGTTCAGTTCCTGAGAGGACTGAGGAAAGGACCTGGGTGTTAAAGGGCTGCGTTAGGCTCACCCCACGGTCCACTGTCCAGTTCCAGGCCAGCCAGGGTCTGAGGAATATGAGAAGCAGAGGAACACACCCAGGACATGGAGTTACCCTAAACTCACCCCGGAGAAGCACAAAGACCAGATACCAGATCCGCAATTGTGCCTGACACAAGCAGCACAGAAAACACTGGATAAGTGAAGATTATATATATTCACTGTACCACAGCAAAGCAACACGGCAGGATCAGAAACACAAAGATAAGACTCAAGTTGCCTAGCAAGTTTGGTACCAGTGAGGAGAAACAGGGCCGGCAGCCTAGCTAAAGCAGCAGCAGGGCCACACACACAGCGCAGGAGTAGGAAGCCAAGGACCCGGCCAGGGTGGGAGCAACCCGGCCCCGATATAGACTCCGTGGACAATATCTACTGAATACCATCTGCAGTAAAGACTTGGAAAACTACAAAACCTTGAGTCTGTGTAATCCTTGCGCTCGAGCCCTACTTTCCTTCACAAACTGTTATCATCTCTACCACTACCCTTGCCCTGCATCATCCATAGACTATCATCACTACTGCCCCGGGGACCAGGCTTTGCCCGTGGAGAGCCGTCACATCACAGGCTGCCATCCATCATTCCCGGAGGTTCTGCAGGAGCGGTGGTCACCCTGACCACATACCACGGGTGGCGTCACGACTATCTCCCCTGTAAATAACCCCATACCTATTACTTGTGGGCACGGTCCGGACTAAGACCACCGTGATTCCCCGTGATACCCCGGTCCGGTACCGAGTACCCCATCCCAGTGGGCTCCACAACACAATGCTCAGCGTGTGCACGAGGCCTTCCAGATGCTGCGTTACAAAACGCACCAAATACTCATCGCCTGCACAAGGCCTTCCAAATACTGAGGTAAAACGCACCAGATAATCATCATCTGCACATGGCCTTACAGATACTGAAGTAAAACACACCAAATAATCATCATCTGCACATGGCCTTACAGATACTGAAGTGAAACGCACCAAATAATCATCTTCTTGACGTGGCCTTCCAGATACTGAAGTAAAACTCAACAACTACTCATCGTGTGCATGATGCCTTACAACTACTGTAGAAAAAACTGATTTTGGAAGGACATGACATGCCTATATCTGTGTCTCCTCCCCCTTTTTCTCATCCAGCTCTTTTCTTTTCGCATGTTTATATGTACTTGTTACTTTTCCATGTGTTTGTTGTGTGTTCAGAGTAGTTTGTCACCTTTTGGACACTTTAGAAGGTGTTTTCTATGTGTTTTCTATGTGTTTGTATGTGTTTGTGTTTGGCTGCCATTGTTTTCAATGGGATTCAACGGTGTTCAACTAACATTCGACGAACATTCGACCCATCCATCCTCCTGACAGAAATACACTGCAGCGGTGGTCCCCTCACTGACCACAAACCGTGGGTGATGTCATGACAAACTCCTCTGTAAATATCCCCCCATTTATTGCAAAACCCGGGACACGGTCCGGACCAAGACCGCCGTGACATCCCCAGCAGTAACCCGGTCCAGCACCGAGTACTCTGTCCCAGTGGGTTCCACACATCTATGGTAAACATCAGGTTACCATGGAGCAGCATCCACAGGCAGCCCCCGATGTTAATGGTGTGCATTCCTGCACACTTGCCTCTGCAGTTACTGAATCCAGTTAATGTAAGTGCTGGGCTAAGTGTGGCCCTAACCTTATAGTAACTTTTGATATGAGTATTCAGCATGATAGCATTGATCAGACATCACCAACCAACAAAATATCAGCCAGGCTTCAGAAATGAAGCTTAGGCTAGGGTCACACTTCCATTTTTTTTTTTTAAAACCTGATCCGGTTTTGAGCTTTTAAAAAGCTCAAAACCGGAGCAGGAAACGCTCCTCATAGGAGCCTATTATAAAAACCGGATTGCTTTACAAGCAATCCGGTTACCTCCTCCGGCTCTGCAGCTTGCATGTAAAATCATGCAGGCTGCAGTTTTCGGAGCGGTTCTAAGCCCTGCAATGCGGTAACCGGGGATGAGCAAACTATCCAGTAACCGGATTGCTCCGGATTACACATCCGGAGCAATCCGATTACCGAATTGCAGCTTGTCTGAAGCCAATTGCGTTCACCGCATCCGGATCTGGATGCGGTGAACGCAATTCTAGGAAAAAGTGTGAACCTAGCCTTAAATTACTATCACACGAGGCGACGGTGCTGGAGATGTCGGCGGCGACTGGTGGGTGCGCGCACGCTTTTGGTGCCCCGCCAGCATCGCCGTCCCCCAATTACATGGGGCGACACCTCCAACGCCGCACCGGCGATCTGACAGATGGCATCGCCGCTGGGGTGTTTCAAAACCCTAGTGACGATGCAGGACAATGGGAGCCTATGTCTCCCATTGCCTGTCAGGTCGCCGGCGGCTGTTTACATGGGGCGATGTGTGCACATCGCCCCGTTGGCCGCCTGTTTTCAGAGCACTGCTCTGAAACCAGGCGACCAGTAAATGGCAACGCAATTGCCCATTTACATTAGGCAATGCAGGGGAAATATCAGCGCCGATAGGCCACGCCCCTGCATCGCCTAATAAATCGGCGGTACCGTAGCCTCGCGTTACGTTTCCTTAATGGTACCTTTACACGCCGCCACAAAGGGCAGCAACAGGCAGACACCGCACGTGCACGCGCGCATTTTTAACGGTTCCTAATGGTGCCTAAAGCCGCATATACACGCCGCCACAAGATGCTCCGCAGAAGGTATTTTCGTTCCCCAGAAGTGCTGACGGGTGCCGCAGGTTACCTTCTATGGAGTACCTTCCCTGATTTACACGCCGCCACCACAAGGGAATATGGGCGTACATATTGTGCGCTGTAACTACATAGGCGTGACAGAGTTGTGTATTACGCGACGCTCGTACGGTGATTGGACAATGCAATAGCATCATGATTGGCCAGCCAGCGCAGGAAGGCTGGCTAATACATGACGCTATTGCAAATGTGTATTGTGACTGGTCAGCTCGTTAAATATGCCGCCCTGTGCAGGGACAGCCAATGGGTACACAGTAGCTCCCACCAATGATAGCTGACGGGGCGTGGTATACATGACGCTGTGACACGCCCCAGTGAACTCAAATACCGTGCCTGTGCCCCGATTACACGCTGCCACCATAGGGATTATGCCTGCTTGTTTTTGAGCACGGCTGAAACACAGGTATCAAAAGACACAGGAAGGAACTTCCTGAATTACACGCCGCCACTTCGCTGTCTTTTGAAGGCAAAAGGAACAATTGTATCCAATGCCTGGCGGTTTCTACCTTTCGGTGGCGGCTTGTAAAGTTACCATTAGACTTTAAGACTGGAGCACTTTTCAGATGTCAAGTATACTGATAAATGTCATAGTTTACCGATTAGAGAAAATATAAAGGGAATATGTAAGCAGATTTTTACTAGCTCATCTGATAGCAAAATAAAATAGGCAATGAGATTCTGAATAGAACAATATACTATAGTCTAGGGTCACATCTGTATTTTTTATTTTTTTAAAATCTGATCCGGTTTTGAGCTTTCAAAAAGCTCAAAACCGGATCAGGATACGCTCCTCATAGGAGGCTATGATAAAAACCGGATTGCTTCACAAGCAATCCGGTTTCCGTCTCCGGCTCTGCAGCCTGCGTGAAAAATCATGCAGGCTGCAGTTTTCAGAGCGGTTCTGTAATCTGCAATGCGGGAACCGGATTAATCAAAATGTGTAATCCTGAGCAATGCGGTTCCCGCATATACTTTGCTTATCCCTGCTGCCACCGGGATAAGCAAAGTGTTCTGTGTTGTGTAAAACTTTAAATTTAATTAATAAATGTTTGTTTAATGTCTCTAGGGGGTGCCCAGTCCCCCTAGAGACATGCTACCTACTTAGGTTGGCATGTAATAGGTTAATATCGTAGCCCATAGATCTACTGTTAAAGCCTTCAGGACCCTGGACAGTGCACATACTATACGTACATTACGTATAGTATGCGCACCGCTGTCAGTGGAGCCGCGGCTTCATTCACAAAATTGTACAGAACCGACAGGAGCCGGCTTACTGTACATGAGATATTAACACATTACATGCCCACCTGAGTAGGTAGCATGTCTCTAGGGGGGTGGGCACCCCCTAGAGGCATGATGGACACAATTATTATGAATATTAAAGTTTTTTTAAGATTTTACAGTTTGCTCATCCCTGCGGCAGCAGGGATGAGCAAACTGTATGGTAACCGGATTGCTCCGGATGACACTAATCCGGAGCAATCCGGTTACCGGATTGCGGCTTCAGCAACACATTTTGCTTGCAAAATGTGTCTGAAGCTAATTGCGTTCACCGCATCTGGATCTGGATACGGTGAACGCAATTCTCTATTAAAGTGTGACCCTAGCCTAACAGGCAATTGTGAACATGTGCAAGCCATAATTAGAAAAAACTAAAAAATGGTCATTCAAAATATATAAATATATTATAAATACTGCCCTTCCATATATATTCACAAAGGTATAAATAGAGTTGTTTGAGAAGGAAAAAGGAAAGTAGTAGTAAGGCTAGGGTCACACTTGGGAGGCTACATTCAGTAACTGGATGCATTACATGATCCAGTTTTTCCCCTTGTCTATTTTGAGGCATTTTTACCAGATCAGGTACTGGATCAGGTACCAGATGGTACCAATATGAACCGGGTTCCCATAGGGTTCCATGTTAAAAAAACTGATCAGGTTTTGTTAAAAGGTCAAAAAAAGTTGCAGACCCTATTAAAACCTAACTTCTCAAAAACTGAATACAGTAGACGGATTGAACTTTGGCAAACAATTGTTAACATTGGAGTCTATGGCCTTGTCCACACACCTGCGCTTCTGCGCTAAATACTTAGGTTTTGAGAGAGAAGCGCAGGTGCGTGTGTGCGGGCGCTTTCTGAGGACGCAGCCCCTGCTAGCAGCGTTTCACTGTGTGCTCGGCATAAGCGGTCACTAGGCAGCCTGCAGTATGAACTGGTTACCACAATACACATCGGGTAACCAGGGGCTGCATTTCAAGGAAGCGCCGGCATACACGCTCCTGCGCTTCTCTCATAAAAACTAAGTATTTAGCACAGACACGCTAAATACTGAGAGCGCAGGTGTGTGAACAAGGCCTATGGGTCAGGTACCTGATCAGGATTTCAGGATGAAAAACTGGATCCAGTAACTGAATTGCAAACTGAAGTGTGGCCCT
>JARQOC010001428.1:0-41574 GCA_033576535.1 Allobates femoralis
AATAGATAGACAACTAGCGACTCTATTTATCAAGAAGGTAGTCACACAGGAGAAGCAGCGGCGGCAGCAGGCACATCCTTAACCTGTAATACTGTGAAAATGGTGACAATGGGTAATGGCCGCTTCTTATATGCCAAGGACATGTATGTGACTTACACAAATCCTTGTGTTTGCTTTATGCGTGCTGATTGGCTGCTGGTCCAGAACATCCACATAGTAAGTGTGGGAAAGAAAAAAAATAGTCTGACGCTTCTCTGACCTGAGACCTCTCCCCACCCCCTCCCCTCATCAAACCTCTTCTACCCGCTATCCAACACTGAGGGCCGCTTTACACTTTGCAATAGCGTTCCGATATTGCATACGATTTCAAGGGAGCGCGCATGTTTTTGGCACTTGTCCAAGATCGCATAGTAGATGTCACACAGGGAGATATTGGCAGACAACGCAACTACGATGTTGTACGCCCCTTTTTTGCGCTGACTTTGAGCAACCCAGGAAACTAGCATTTAACATTGGAGTGAATAGGGGAAGTTGCGCTGCAAATCGTAGTTGCGCCGTCACACAGCACGATCATTCCACATCGCATATACAATATCGTACGGTTGAAGGGCTTGCACAATCTTCTTGCAATATCGTAGTTAGGTGTTTTTCGCGTTGCATTGTCCATTTACATGACACAACCCACTAACGATATCAACTGCAACGGCCGTACCACATGACTTTTTAATCGATGTTGCGTTGCGATATCGCGACGTGTAAAGCGGCTCTGACAGTCATCACTATGTAGAAGAGAATGCAAAATTTGGGCTGGATTTGAAATTGGCAAACATGTTCTAGCGAAGTTTGTTCATCATTACATGTGACAGAAGAAACCGTAACTGAAAAATGTAAAAAAAATACAAATGATTTCATTTGTCTTCATGTCACCAATTTAGCAATGTAACTGGTCTCTTCCACAGTTCTGTGAATGTTGTGGGTTTCTTGGTCTTTGTCACCAAGGATTTTCCAGAGGTTTTCTATTGGGTTTAGATCAGGAATCTGGGCTAGCCATTTTATTGTTTCAATGTGTTCTGATTCAATGAACTGCTTTACCCATTTTGCTGTATAACAGGGGGCATTGTCCTGCATAACAATTGCTGGCTGATTGAGTGCTGAACGCAAGTAGGAAACCACATGTTGTTGAAGAAGGTTCTGAAATACATTTTCATTCACGCTACCATGTTGCTATATGAGCAGGGGCGTAACTAGAACTGGCAGGGCCCCATAGCAAACTTTTGAACGGGGCCCCCTCCAAGACACGCCCCCAATGACACGCCCCCTTCAAGACACACCCCCTTACCGAATCGGTGTTAAGTCTGACGCCACCCAGTTTACCGTATATACTCGTGTATAAGCCGACCCCCCTACTTTTGCCCCCAAAACCTGAGAAAACCTATTGACTCGTGTATAAGCCGAGGGTGGACCCCAGCACAGGTATACAGCCCCCAGCAGTGTGGTATACAGGCCTCCCCAGTGGTAGTATACAGCAGCCTTCCCAGTGGTATATACAGGCCCCAGCAGTATATACAGTAGCCCCAGTGGCATACAGCAGCCTCCCCAGTGGTATACAGCAGCCTCCCCAGTGGTATACAGCAGCCTCCCCAGTGGTATACAGCAGCCTCCCCAGTGGTATATACAGCAGCCCCAGTGGTATACAGCAGCCTCCCCAGTGGTATATACAGGCCCCAGCAGTATATACAGTAGCCCCAGTGGTATACAGCAGCCTCCCCAGTGGTATACAGCAGCCTCCCCAGTGGTATATACAGGCCCCAGCAGTATATACAGCAGCCCCAGTGGTATACAGCAGCCTCCCCAGTGGTATATACAGGCCCCAGCAGTATATACAGCAGCCCCAGTGGTATACAGCAGCCTCCCCAGTGGGTATATACAGGGCCCCAGTGGGTATATACAGGGCCCCAGTGGGTATATACAGGGCCCCAGTGGGTATATACAGGCCCCAGTGGGTATATGCAGGCCCCAGTGGGTATATACAGGCCACAGTGGGTATATACAGTCAGGGCCCCAGTGGGTATATACAGGCCCCCAGTGGGTATATACAGGCCCCAGTGGCTATATACAGGCCCCAGTGGGTATATACAGTCAGGGCCCCAGTGGGTATATACAGGCCCCAGTGGGTATATACAGTCAGGGCCCCAGTGGGTACATACAGGCCTCCAGTGGCTATATACAGGCCCCGAGTGGGTATATACAGGCCCCCAGTGACTATACAGGCCCCAGTAGCTATATACAGGGCCCCAGTGGCTATATACAGGCCCCCAGTGGCTATATACAGGCCCCCAGTGGGTATATACAGGCCCCCAGTGGCTATACAGGCCCCCAGTAGCTATATACAGGCCCCCAGTGGCTATATACAGGCCCCCAGTGGCTATATACAGGCCTCCAGTGGCTATATACAGGCCCCCAGTGGCTATATACAGGGCCCCAGTGGCTATATACAGGGCCCCAGTGTGTATATACAGGCCCCCCACTCCTCCCTTCCTGCTGCACACGTCACCTGTAAAGGAATACATCATACTTACTTATCCCTGCCGGCTGTCGCTGTCGCCGCTCTGCACCACGCTCCGTCTTCATCCAGCTTCTTCCTGGTTGTGACCGGCGGGTGCAGGCAATGACGTCACAACCAGGAAGAAGCTGGATGAAGACGGAGCGCGGTGCAGAGCGGCGACAGCCGGCAGGGATAAGTAAGTATGATGTATTCCTTTACAGGTGACGTGTGCAGCAGGAAGGGAGGAGTGGGGGGCCTGTATATACACACTGGGGGCCTGTAGCTGACCGGATAGCAGCGTAGCGGCGCTGGGTCCGGGCCCCCCTCAAGCGCCGGGCCCCAAAGCGACCGCTACGTCTGCTATGCCGGTAGTTATGCCCCTGTATATGAGAGCTCCAACCCCTGCAGCAGAAAACATTCCCCAAACCATGACACTTCATCCACCACCTTTTACTGACTTCTTTACACACTTTGGGTGTCCTATTGGAGCCTCATTCTGTGTGCATAAAGACCAGTAATCACTTCAAGAGAAGGAGGTTGAGAGTGATTGGAATGCTGGTATTTTGCACCCATTTTTGCATTTTCCTATATAACTAAGGCCTACTGCATGCTGCTGAAGTGCACTGATCACAGACCATATAACTGTTGTGGTGATAAAGATGCAATATTGTAGAAATAACAGACTTGGAATGACCAACTTCTGTTCCTATGTCCAGATAAAGGGCAAAGGGGTCCCCTGTCAGCCAACCTGCTGCTGGATGGCTCAGTCACTTTGGAACGTTTCACAATTTTTTCAAAGTGAGTGCAAATTAAAAGTTAGGCTGCCAGTTAAATAGGGTTTGTCAGATAGTTAAAGAAATTAGCACCAGGTACCAGATTAACGCCAATAATTTGCAGGCACCTGGAAGTGTTCGATAATTTTGATCAGTGTTCTTTTTAATTTATCTCATTTACATTTTTATTGTGTGCTTTAGTTTATATTCAATTTATGATATAAGCTTAAAATACTGCTAATTTACTCATGTTAGGATATTTTCACATAAAACATCAAATGACCTTAATATTAAAGAAATTCTGTGTTCTTCTCTAATTTTGATGGCCAGTGTATAGGCTATCCCAGTTGGTCAGTTTTTAAGAAAGAGGCGAAAATGCTTCTCTGATTAGCTTTGAAAATCAAGCACATGAAATGAAAGATTCAATGCACAAGGATACAGTCATGTGATTCCTGCAGCCACTTCACTGTCCCCTTCTTCGGATAAATCAGACATCTGGAGGAAGTGAGAGAGAAGCCACAGCTTTCACTTCTCCTGGATGTTAATTATGTTCAAAGGAGGGGAGAGGGATGTGGCCACTAATTGCCTGCAAGAATCCTGTGCAATCATAATGTCACATGTGTCCCGGGAGAGCCAATGCCGACATTGATGAAACTGTGCAGCCACCAGAGGTGAGTATATGTGTTATTATTTTATTTGAAGGGAACATTATGATTGAAAAGAGGTTTGTAGGATGCTAATAATTCTCATGGCAACCTGAGGTCAAGCAATGTGATGTTTGCGGCTGCCAGCTATGGTGACCTTTTGGGTCCTGCCTCAAGCAAGGTCTTTCATGCCTTCAATTAGTTTAAAACTGGCAGGTTTAACCCCTTCTCGACATTGGATGTATCCAATTTGTCTTGATGGTCGCTGCGTTCCCAACCAAGAACCTACTGGGTATGTCCTGAAAATTTTGCGGGCACATCAGCTGTGCCCGCATGATTGCCACCTTGTCTCCGGCTTATGTTAAAGCTCTCGCTGCCAGGAGTGGTGACTACACAACTCTGGGCAGTTTAAGACCCTCAATAGAGATTGCAGCATTTAAGAGGATGGAAGAGGAGTGTGCCACTCTCACAAGTGATCGGGACCCCACAATGTTATAACAGGGACCCGATCACTGCCATGGCAACCTGGGGTCATTGACAACTTCCGGGTCACCCAGCTAAAAGCATGGTGTAACCAAATACTCAATATGTGCACATAGCCTTATTATCCACTGCAAAGCTGGTACATTGCAAGGGATTATTAGAGCAATTAGTGGAATAAAAGTCAATGTCCCACATAGGGACTATATAAAAAAGTTTAATTTTTTCTTATATGTACACAGTTGAAACCAGAAGTTTACATACACTTTATCAAAAGACATGTTTTTCTCACCAGGTGACATGAAATCAGAATAAACCTTTCCAGTTTTAGGTCAATTAGGATTACCATAATTATTAATATTTGCCAAATGCTAGAATAATGAGAGAATGTTTTAAGGCATTTTTATTACTTTCTGCACTTTATTGTAGAGTACAAGCACAGTGGATGTGATTTATAGAAATCCTGTGCCCACTGTGCTTGTTTTCTCCGCAGTGTACACTGACCTGCGGGGCGGTTTACCGTGCCACCACTTGTCTGCAGCATGTCAATTTATTACTGAAGGAGATGATCTCAGTGGGTGAATGCAGGGAAAAGCTGCTGTGTCCTAAACACTGACCATCGGCACAGGGTGGGTGCGTTCACCCAAATTCACTGACTTCTCCATTGAAGAGAAGACACTATGTCCAGGACGCAGCATCTCCGGATTGTGTGCATATGGCCTTAGGGTACCGTTACACGTCGCAACATTGCATGCAATTTCACTGGCAATTTGCTGGTTGCAGTGAAATCATGGACACATAGTTCCATTTGTACACAGCCACAAAATAGAACAATGTGTCCATGATTTCACTGCACCCAGCAAAGCAAGTGAAATTGCATGCAATGTTGCGACGTGTAACGGTACCCTAAAAGTGCAACCGTCACAGGCAACTTGCAACCCGTCCAGTCCCATCATCACTCAGGTAAACAGTCATTTGCATGGCATGATACAAATTGTTTGTCCACCACTTGGTCCTTGGGGACCTTTGACAGAGCGGTTGTGACAATGGAGGTTGTATAGGAAAGCTTCTCTTTGTACAGGCCATTCTGTATGATAGAATCTGAGCATGTGACAATGTGATACAATACATGGGATCCTGAGAGGCTGCGCTGTGTCACTGCTCTTATTTCAATCTGGAATCATTAACAATGCTTCTCTGTTATGTTCTCATCTATATAGTTTATTTAAAGATTGGCTTTAAGCTTGTTCATACCAGGAACATAAATTTAAATAAAAAATAAACTTCAAAACAGTTTATGAGGAACGTGTTTCAAGATAAAGTGCATAGCGCTTGCTGTGCCTCCATTTGTTGAGGTATTATATCAAGTTTGTGCTCTTAAACAATAGCCACTGTTTCCTTTTTTCTTCATCTGTCAAGTCCAGCCAGTGGAATGACAAACACAGATATATCATCTAGAGAGGCGAGCTTTCCACTTGGTAGCCTCCAGCTATTTTCCTTCCGAACCCCTCTTGTACGAAGAACAAGCTCTTGAGCTGCAAGACTATATCTGAAAAACAATATTGATGTTACAATAGTCTTTTTTTTTTATTATTAAGTTAGTGGCTGTGCTGCACTAAACAGACCAACTGTACACACTAAGAAACCAGCCACTAGGTGGCAGTGTGCTGCATGTACCGTGTTTTCCAGAAAGTAAGCCCCCCCGATTGTAAGGCCGCCTAGGGGTAAAGGGGGGGCCTGCTAATGTAAGGCCTCCCCCAAATATAAAGCCTTACAACCGGGGGGGGCTAATGTAAGGCCCCTAGCGGGTAGGGGGGGGGGGTGAGAGCGGGAGCGGGTCGCACGTCACGTGCGCCCGCTCATTAGATATACACTGCATTCCCCTGTCAATCAGCGGCAGGGGGAGCAGTGCGTTATGTATATGGGCCCCCTCCTGCTGGCACACTACCCCCCAGCCGGTGTTCTGAGGCCCCCCCTGCTGCTGCTGCTCACATCTTACCCTCCAGGGTCTTCTTGCAGCAGCCAGCGCATCGGTTCTCCGTCCTCAGCTGTCTCCCAGATCATGTGACCGGCCGGTCGCAATAGCGATGACGTCATGCGCTGCGACGGGTCACATGATCCGGGAGACAGCTGAGGACGGGATCGGAGGACCGACGCACTGGCTGCTGACAGAAGACGCTGGAGGATAAGATGTGAGCAGCAGCAGCAGCAGGGGGGGCCTCAGAACACCGGCTGGGGGGTAGTGTCCCAGCAGGAGGGGCCTCAGAACACCAGCTGGGGGGTAGTGTGCCAGCAGGAGGGGGTCTGTATGCCACACTGGCTGGGGGCTGTATGCCACACTGGCTGGGGGCTGTATACCCCCGAAAGTAAGACAGGGGGCCACTTTTGGCCCCCAAAAAAATGTAAGACAGGGTCTTACTTTCGGGAAAACACGGTATAACAGAAAGGCTGTACTAGAGGACTTGGTATTTAATAGGATGTCTCACGTGCATGTGTACATGTATACAGTGGGGGAAATAAGTTTTTGATCCCTTGCTGATTTTGTATGTTTGCCCACTGACAAAGACCTGAACAGTCTATAATTTTAAGGGTAGGTTAATTTTAGCAGTGGGAGATCGAATATAAAAAATAAAATCCAGAAGATCACATTGTCTAAATTATATAAATGTATTTGCATTTTGCAGAGAGAAAAAAAGTATTTGATTCCCTACCAACTAGTAGCAGTTCTGGCTCCTGCAGACCAGTTAGATGTTCCTAATCAACTCGTTATCTGAATTAAAGACAGCTGTCTTAAATTGTCACCTGTATAATAGACTCCTGTCCACACACCCAATTAATCAGTCAGACTCTAAAGCCCCCATCACACGGGGCGACATCGCCGCCTATTACATAGGCGATGTAGGGGCGTGGCCTATCAGCGGCGTCATTGCCCCTACATCGCCTCATGTAAAGGGGCGATGTCGGCGCTGCCGGGAGGTCCCTGGTTTCACAGCAGCGCTGTGAAACCAGGTGACTGATCTGGGGCGATGTGCACATATCGCCCCATGTAACTGGCTGCAGGCGACCTGTCAGGCGATGGGAGCCATAGGCTCCCATTGTCCTGCATTGCTGCTGGGGTTTTCAGACACGCCGGCGGCGATGCCACCTGACAACTCGCTGGTGCGGGGCTGGAGATGTCACCCCGTGTAAATGGGGAAGGCGACGTGCCAAAGGCATGCGCGCACCCGCCAGTCGCTGCCGACATCCCCAGTCCCGTCGCCAGGTGTGATGGGGGCTTAACCTCTACAACATGGTCAAGACCAAAGAACTTTGTCAGGGAAAAGATCCCAGACCTGCACAAGGATGGAGTGGGCTAAAAAATCATAAGTAAGACGCTGGGTGAGAAGGAGATAACTGTTGGTGCAATAGTAAGAGAATGGAAGAAATACAAAATGAGTGTCAATGAACATCAATCTAGGGCTCAGTGCAAAATCTCACCTCGTGGGCTATCCAGGATCATGAAGAAGGTGAGAGATCAGCTTAAAACTACACGGGGGGAACTTGTTAATGATCTCAAGGCAGCTGGGACCACTGTCACCAAGAAAACCATTGGTAACACAATACACTGTAATGGATTAAAATACTGCAGTGCCCACATAGTCCCACTGCTCAAGAAGGCACATGTGCAGGCCTGTCTGAAGTTTGCCAATGAACACCATGGTGATTCTGAGACTGATTGGGTGAAGGTGATGTGGTCAGATGAGACAAAAATTGAGCTCTTTGGCATTAACTCAACTTGCCATGTTTGGAGGAAGAGAAATTCTTAATATGACCCAAAGAACACCGTCTCCATAGTCAAGCATGGTGGTGGATACATTATGTTTTGGAGGTGTTTCTCTGCTAAGAGCACAGGACTACTTCACTGCATCAATGGATGGAGCTGTGTACCGTAAAATCCTGACTGACAACCTCCTTCCCATTGTCAGGACATTAAAAATAGGTCACGACTGGGTCTTCCAGCACAAAAATGACCCAAGACATACAGCCAAGGCAACAAAGGAGTGGCTCAAAAAGAAGCCCATTAAGGTCATGGAGTGGCCTAACCAGTCTGCAGACCTTAATAACATAGAAAACTTATGGAGGGACCTGAGCTCTGAATTGCCAATCGACACCCTCAAAATCTAAATGATTTAGAGGTGATCTGTAAAGAGGAGTGGACCAAAATTCCTCCTGATATATGCGCAATCCTCATCAACTACAAAAAACATCTGACTGCTGTGCTTGCCAACAAGGGTTTTGCCACCAAGTATTAAGTCTTGTTTGCCAGAGGGATCAAATACTTATTATTCTCTGCAAAATGCAAATAACTTTATATAATCTAGATAATGTGATTTTCTGGATGTTATTTTTGATATTCTCTCTCTCACTGTTAAAATTAACCTACCCTTAAAATTATAGACTGTTCATGTCTTTGTCGTTGGGCAAATACTTATTTCCCCCACTGTAAATGCATAAGCCGATACAACCTTTAATGACAAACACGTAATGCTGAACCAAGCTGCAGGACCGGAGTTGCGCTGGAGCTACATGAGAATGCCAGAGGGTGAGTATATGACAACAGGCAGAAGGCTTACATTTAAAGCATCACTTTATGTATTGCCCATAAACTAATTCTAAAATATCTTTACTCATAACTGTGCATTGTGCTATTCTTCTGGCATATCTCTGTTAGAAATGTATTAATGAATTGACAACTAGGTGCTACCATTCTTTTTGTCAACAGGGTATTTCTCTGAGCAATCATCTTATATTGGACAATATCAGATAGTAGAGACGCCCTCTTCAACTGCAAGTTGTCAAGTTATTTATATAATCCTAGGAGGAATAAAAGATGAACAGCACAACAATGCGCTATCTATGCTCAAAAATTGTTCCCCCTCTATGCCTTTAAGCCCTTGACAATCAGGTCCTCTTGCTCTAGTGGACATGGATCGTCAATGTTACTGTTACGGGACGCGGCTCGCTTACGCTTCCACGCCGCCAGCTATAGGCTGGGGACCGCAATTCAAGCACACACACTCCACCTAATAAAAGCAGGGAAGGTGTGGCTGCGCAAACCTTAAGCACAGACAGAACTCGGTACAGTTTTGCCAGCACAGAAACTGAGGCCCAGGGCACCTGGCAGCGGCTGCAAGCCTGGACACATGCGGAAAGTCATGCACCAGCTGCAGAAGACCTCACAACCTGCGGATAGCTTCCAGAGCGGCAGCCAGGGTCCGCACACATCTCTTTATCCTGTCGTTATTGCATACAATTTGGTGTAAGTACTGACCTTGCTATACAGGCCTGTTCACACTACCATTTTTTCTGTCTCAGCTTAGTTTCTAAATTGATTTAACCACTTGTCTCCTGATAAGTTGGAGGACCCCTCCCTCCTCCTGCTGAGCAGAAATAGTCTTACTGCATTCCATAGCCAAAGTCCGCACACGTGGGCGGTTGTCCAGCAGAGCAATGACTCTACAACATGTGTACAGCTACGCAGCAGAGCAGGGAACTGAGTAGAATCCAAACAGGTAACCTACTACATACAGTATCCCAGCTGGTTAGGGGGGAAGGAGCATTGCGTAGAGCACAGAAAGGCACAGAAATGCCAGCAAAACAAGGTACACATAAAACGGAGTTATAGTCAAACTGTGACATTGATGGCTCTGGTTGATTGTCAAGATAGTATTCCTATTGGGAGGGAGGAGGATTTTGATGAGACGATCCCTTTAATGTTATATATATAGCCTTTTTTAATAATAGAGTACATGCATAAAATAACAGTGTCTATACCTACCGATTTGGCTGGTCGGTGCCATAAGAAGCAAAGACTCTTTGAACAGTATCTGCTACTTCTCTGTTACTAATGACATCCCACAGTCCATCAGTGCCCATAACCATGACATCATCGGCATTATGGTCATATCCGGCCAAGTCATAAACCTTCACCTGCAGAAATACAAGTAATATTGACATGAGGGTGTGCCTTAATAAAAAGCATGAAAATGTTATGTTTCATTTATACGTAAGATGATGAAAGAAATTGAAATCAGCAACATAATTTTCAAATTGCTGCAAAGAAAAGACATTTACAGATTATTTTTGCTATTACAATGTATACACACAATCAGGAGTATAGGTATATGATATGCCGCGGTAGCCATCACAACTGAGCCTGATGAGCAAAAAGGTCCTTTTGTCAGATAAGAAACTATATTGGTATGATAATGCTGAAAGGGCTGGTTTAGCTTCTATTGAGGGGTCGGGGGGGGGTTTCAAGACACCTCTGAATATCACACTTCTCCATGGAAATACTTTAGATATAATATTACAATGCGATTGCTTTGTGTTGATAATTGCATGCTATTCATTGCTTTGATACCTCTGACAAACATCTGGCAATATGTATATATGTATATACACATACTGCACTTTTTGGATTACTACAAGACGCACCAGACTATAAGTCACACCCAGGTTTTAGAGGTGGCAAGTAAGGGGAAAAAGATTTGAAGCAAAAAATGTGGTCATAGTGTACTGTTATGGGGGAAATCTGCTTAGGGGAGTGATGTTCCCAAATTCTGTACTAATGTCCCCCAACCTGGGCCCTTTCCAGGTATATATGTCCCCCAACCTGGTTTATGTGTCCACATCCTGGTATGCACCCCATATTCTGGTATGTGCCCATATTCTGGTATGTGCCCCATATCCTGGAATAAGAATACCCATCCTGGTATATGATCCCCCATTCTGGTATATGTCCCCATATTCTGGTATATGATTCCCCATCCTGGTATATGTGCCCATATCCTGGTATATAATCCCCAATTCTAGTATATGATCCCCTATTCTACTATATGTGACCTTATGCTGGCATGTGCCCCATACCTTGGTATATGATCCTCCTTTCTGGTATATAGCAAATATCCTGGTTTATGTGCCCCATCAAGGTATACGATCCCACATCCTGGTATATGTGTCCATATCCTGGTATTTGTTCCTCAACCTGAAATATGGACCTCCATTATGGTGCATACTTAAAAAAATAAATAATTATACTCACCTCCAATTGTTTCCCCTGCAGCATCGCGTCACCCTCCTGGCTTCTTTTGCTGGTAACTGAGGATCAGTGTGTGAGCGGCGCAGCAATGATGTTGGTCATATGCCGCGCACCACACACCGCATCAGCTGATAGCTCAAAAAGACAGGAGGATGTTGCAATGCTACAAGGGAGTGATGGAAGGTGGGTGTAATCTTTCATCAGGGATAGTCACTGCTTCTTACGCCAAAGAGGATGTGTGGTAAACAGTGAATATCCACACATATGATCGCCACTGTGGTGGGTGATCATGTGGGCCCACTTTTTTAAGTTAATGTCATATTCACTGCTCTCCCCATGAGTGCAGTGAATGTTACATTAGCATAAACAGCAGGCGCACGTGATCACCCGCCGCAGCCTGCTCCAGCCAAGACAGCCTTACAACCATATATCTGGACTATAAGAAACTTTCCCCATTTTCCTCTATAATTTGGAGGCAAAAGAGTGTGTTTTATAGTCCAAAAAAATATGTTTACTTATTGCTGCGGAGTCCCAGTGGGTGAATGCAAGGAAAAGCTGCCCTGCACCGAACGCAGATTGTGGACACATGGCGGCTGCATTCACCCGTGGCTCCCCTCAGGTCCGGAGGCACTGCATCCAAGGTGCAGTGCCTCCAGATCTTGTGCACATACCCTTAAGGTCTCTGTCTCCCCGATGTTTTAGAGAAAACATATTTGAAGAGCCTGAGGACCACATGAAGAAATGATGCTAGTTACAGATTACTGAACTAGCAGATGAACTGGGCCCTGTGAATTGATTTACACCAACTCTACCTATAACCCCATGTTAACATATGTGAAATGTAACTCTGCAGATGCAGGGCTTTATGCATCATATTGTGATAGTGAAGAAGCGAGAAGTAGCAATATTCGAGTGTACATATTCTATATAACACCCCATGACTATCCCCAACGGATAATTTCCACAGATATGTTCCTAATGTATTTGATAGGAGGGAATTTAGCAAAGCATTCTCAGTAAGGCCTCATTTAGATGTCCATGTGTCACATTTGTGTTCTCTCGTGTTTTTCTTTGATAGAACATGTACCAATATTAATTTATATCAAATAATACCCGCGCTCCAACTGCTTGAACTTGCTCCTGGCACCGCTGCTAGTAAATTTGGGACCCTGTGTGATGGTCACCACAATAAGGAAAGGAGATTAGTAGTAAATAGTGGATTTACTGCGCTGAATGCCCGAGTTCTATATAGGGAATAAATTGTCCCAAAATGGTTCTATATGGCCATCTATTACCTATACATGCAAATAAAAATAACAATATTTACCTAAACTTGCTATATGTATAGTGTCGATGGTTGCAGGTGATGACTGCTCATAACATTTCTGAGTAAAAAGACAGTGGGAGGAGGATGAAAATATTAGGAAAATTAAAAGATTTTTATTTTTTTTTTACCTGCTTTCAGTTTTATCCTTTTACATAAACCATAATAACATGGAACCATATAAAACCGTTTAAAGAACTACTGACAGGTTCGACAGTAAGAATTAAAACCAGTCTTTAATCCAAAAGTATATATCATTAGATGGAATACATTTAACATACAATAATCCATATTAACCCTGCAGTGGCTGAACTGGATATAATATAGAATCAAGTGTCACAAAGCATTTATTTTTTCAGCTAAAGCCTATCAGGTACTTCCCTCTTTTTCAGTGTTATATGTTCTTTATGGTTTTATATGGTTTCGTGTCATTATGGTTTATATAAAAGGATAAAACTGAAAGCAGGTAAAATAAATAAATAAAAATAAATAAATCTTTTAATTTTAAATTTTCCTAATATTTTGATCCTCCTCCCATTGTATTTTTACCCAGAAATTTTATGAGTAGTCATCCCCTGCAACCATCAACACTATAGATATAGCAAATTTAGATAAATATTTTTATTTTTATTTGCATGTATAGGTAATAGATGGTTATATAGAACCGTTTTGGGACAATTTATTCCCTATATACAGTTAGGGCCAGAAATATTTGGACAGTGACACAATTTTCGCGAGTTGGGCTCTGCATGCCACCACATTGGATTTGAAATGAAACCTCTACAACAGAATTCAAGTGCAGATTGTAACGTTTAATTTGAAGGGTTGAACAAAAATATCTGATAGAAAATGTAGGAATTGTACACATTTCTTTACAAACACTCCACATTTTAGGAGGTCAAAAGTAATTGGACAAATAAACATAACCCAAACAAAATATTTTTATTTTCAATATTTTGTGGCGAATCCTTTGGAGGCAATCACTGCCTTAAGTCTGGAACCCATGGACATCACCAAACGCTGGGTTTCCTCCTTCTTAATGCTTTGCCAGGCCTTTACAGCCGCAGCCTTCAGGTCTTGCTTGTTTGTGGGTCTTTCCGTCTTAAGTCGGGATTTCAGCAAGTGAAATGCGTGCTCAATTTAGTTAAGATCTGGTGATTGACTTGGCCATTGCAGAATGTTCCACTTTTTTGCACTCATCAACTCCTGGGTAGCTTTGGCTGTATGCTTGGGGTCATTGTCCATCTGTACTATGAAGCGCCGTCCAATCAACTTTGCAGCATTTGGCTGAATCTGGGCTGAAAGTATATCCCGGTACACTTCAGAATTCATCCGGCTACTCTTGTCTGCTGTTATGTCATCAATAAACACAAGTGACCCAGTGCCATTGAAAGCCATGCATGCCCATGCCATCACGTGTCCTCCACCATGTTTTACAGAGGATGTGGTGTGCCTTGGATCATGTGCCGTTCCCTTTCTTCTCCAAACTTTTTTCTTCCCATCATTCTGGTAGAGGTTGATCTTTGTCTCATCTGTCCATAGAATACTTTTCCAGAACTGAGCTGGCTTCTTGAGGTGTTCTTCAGTAAATTTAACTCTGGCCTGTCTATTTTTGGAATTGATGAATGGTTTGCATCTAGATGTGAACCCTTTGTATTTACTGTCATGGAGTCTTCTCTTTACTGTTGACTTAGAGACAGATACACCTACTTCACTGAGAGTGTTCTGCACTTCAGTTGATGTTGTGAACGGGTTCTTCTTCACCAAATAAAGTATGCGACGATCATCCACCACTGTTGTCATCCGTGGACGCCCAGGCCTTTTACAGTTCCCAAGCTCACCAGTCAATTCCTTTTTTCTCAGAATGTACCCAACTGTTGATTTTGCTACTCCAAGCATGTCTGCTATCTCTCTGATGGATTTTTTCTTTTTTTTCAGCCTCAGGATGTTCTGCTTCACCTCAATTGAGAGTTCCTTTGACCGCATGTTGTCTGGTCACAGCAAAAGCTTCCAAATGCAAAACCACACACCTGGAATCCACCCCTGACCTTTTAACTACTTCATTGATTACAGGTTAACGAGGGAGACACCTTCAGAGTTAATTGCAGCCCTTAGAGTCCATTGTCCAATTACTTTTGGTCCCTTGAAAAAGAGGAGGCTATGCATTACAGAGCTATGATTCCTAAACCCTTTCTCCGATTTGGATGTGGAAACTCTCATATTGCAGCTGGGAGTGTGCACTTTCAGCCCATATTATATATATAATTGTATTTCTGAACATGTTTTTATAAACAGCTAAAATAACAAAACTTGTGTCACTGTCCAAATATTTCTGGCCCTAACTGTAGAACTCGGGCATTCAGTGCAGTAAATCCACTACGTACCCAATATTGTCTATGGCGCTATTCACATGTCTGTGCTTTTTTGCAAGCCATGTGTCTGTCATAAATCATGGAGACATGTCTATTTTCAATCAATATCATGGATGAAATTTACCCATACAAGTCTATGGGTCCGTGTATATCACAGATGGGCATGGAGTGAAGCTGCCAGGGACTTTCCGGTCCGACTAGTCTACTGTAAGGCTTGGTCCACGGCCGGTTATTAAAGTATGAGATAATACAGCCAGTGGATGATACATGCTGGCCACAGATTGGACCGCAAGTAGCAGATGTCAGGTTCCTTTTAACAAATATAACTGAATGTGGTTTTAACACTTTGAGGGGTGCAGTTCTTAAAAGCTGATTTTCTAATATATAAGTCTCTCAACACCACTTCTAAGCTGAATTGGTCCCTAAAAAATAGGTTTTGTAAAATGTCTTGAACACATGAACAATTATTATTTTTTTTAAACCAGATATTTTTATTAAACAAAATTGGATTACAAATTCACAGTATAGAGTACATTTTAGACATTTTAAACATTATAACAAAAGAACACCCTTACTGTGCAGAAAAGGAGGGCAGACTCAGAACAAGAGAAGGCAGCGGCAGACACAAGGAGGAGGCAGGGAGGATTGTGCCAGCAGCCAGGACCTCTTAATAAGATCCCACCCAGGCGACCTCTTAATTGAAAGCTTACAGGGGGACTAGAGACATCGGGGATCCCTTCCCTGAATGCAGCAGCACTCAGTGCTGCATTTAGTTTGCCATGCACCAGGGGGTGACAGGTCCTCTTTAAGCCATTTGGGGTGAATATGCCAGCCCTCTCTGAACCCTTTGACTGGACCCACGCACATAGTCACTTCCATAGCACTGTGATCAGAAATCATTCTCTGCAGGTGCACCACATCAGTCACCATTCTTTTTTTTAATCAGATCATTTTTATTTAAAGTTAAGAAAGTTTTTACATAAACATCCCGTGAGCACAACTTTGCCCACCAAACCCCCCCCCCCCCCCCCTGTATAAACCAGCCCCAACTTAGGTCCTTGGACACACATGATATAAAAGTATAAAGACATCAGCACATATTAATATACTAGATGGCGGCCCGATTCTAAAGAATCGGGTAGTCTAGAATCCATATATAGTTTATTTACTAATAGTTAGGGGAGTGCGGTGAAATTAATTGTGTGTATACAGGTGGCTCAGTGGGTAGCAGAGTATACGGTGGCTCAGTGGTTAGCACTGTATATGGTGGCTCAGTGGTTGGCTCTGTATATGGTGGCTCAGTGGATAGCACTGTACAGTGGCTCAGTGGTTAGCACTGTATATGGTGGCTCAGTGGTTAGCACTGTATATGGTGGCTCAGTGGTGAGCACTGTATGGTGGCTCAGTGGTGAGCACTGTATATGGTGGTTCAGTGGTGAGCACTGTATATGGTGGCTCAATGGTTAGCACTGTATATGGTGGCTCAGTGGTTAGTACTGTATATGGTGGCTCAGTGGTTGGCACTGTATATGGTGGCTCAGTGGTTAGCACTGTATATGGTGGCTCAGTGGTTAGCACTGTACGGTGGCTCAGTGGTTAGCACTGTATATGGTGGCTGAGTGGTTAGCACTGTATATGGTGGCTGAGTGGTTAGCACTGTATATGGTGGCTCAGTGGTTAGCACTGTATATGGTGGCTTAGTGGTTAGCACTGTATATGGTGGCTCAGTAGTTAGCACTGTATACGGTGGCTCAGTGGTTAGCCTTGTATACGGTGGCTCAGTGGTCAGCCTTGTATACGGTGGCTCAGTGGTTAGCACTGTATACGGTAGTCTGCATGAGAGTATGAGTGTGTGTGTGAGTGTGTGTGGGGGGGGGGGAGGAGTACGATAGTGTTGTGTCAGGGGTGTACGTTTGTGTGGACGTGGGTTGGGGGGGCGAGTGCCGAGTAGTGTGGTTCGCCAAGGTACTCCCGCTTACGGCCGCCATCTTGGCTCACCCTGAGCGGGTGTAGCTCTGCCGGATGCTGGGACAAAGTGACGGATGTCACGTCACAAATCCCTCCGGCTTTTATATATAAAAGATATGACAATAATCAATCACCATAACATAGCAAAAACAGTAATATCATGGACATTAGAGAGAATATCAACCATCCAAATATCACTCAATACTTTCACTAAGGAGAACCCTAGAGAATCATTCCTACAGTGCACTTAGAATAGCAGATAGGTAATACCCATGAAATGTGCAACACTTGTTCCATACTTTGTCGAACTTGTGAATGGCTTTACGCTTTTTATACACCGCTTCCTCCATTTTAATAAGAATCCTCATTTTATCCACAAATTCTCGCAACCTAAGAGGCTGTGGGTCAAGCCAATGTGCAGCGATCGTTTTTCTAATCTGGAACAAAGTGCTCTTCAGTGCCAGTTCTTCGTTGACCTCATACCTATCAGAGCCCACATATCCCAACAAACATGCCAATGGATGTAACGGTAAAGCAGAATCAAACACATTATTCACATAATACAATACACTCACTCCAGAATCTTGCAATATACCTACAGTTCCAAAACATATGTAACAAGTCAGCATCATCCTCCCCACATTTAGGACAGCAAGCATCCCCTCTAAGCCCTATCGATGCATAAAGTCCGGTGTTCTATAAACTCTATGCAATAAGTATAGCTGAGACCGTCTTTGCGCCTCACACATAGACAATAGAGGAACACTGTCCAATATATCATCCCAAGATTCACTATCTATATTCCCCACATCTCTTTCCCATTTTTCCTTTATTAGTAACGGTTTGTCCCACTGAAATTGTTGCATTAAAATGCCATATATCCTGGATATCAAACCCTTACCCCCTCCATGGCTCAATAAAGTGTTAAACAAAAGGTGATGTTGTATTTTACCCTGCAAGTGGTGTGGCTGACTCATGCATGCATGACGAAACTGGAGATAGAAATAGAATGTGTTCCGTGGGATAGAAAACTCATCACTCAGTTGCTGAAATGACTTAGGTACTTCTCCAGTCAGTATCTGTGCCACAAATGAAACTCCTTTTCCCTTCCATATACCACATCCAATCAGTTTATATATTTCTGACAAAGCGGGATTATCCCAAAGAGGAGTAAACGGCGTATTACCCGATATATTTAAAATGTTTTTAGTCTTCTGCCAGACCTTCCGAAGAAGAGCAAGAGAAGGTACCCTTATTCGTCAATCCCCGTCCAAGAGCCCCACCTACAAAAAAGAGGTGATGGAGATACCACCAACAACCTCATACGTCAATTTATCCAAACTCCCATGCACAGTTGCAAGCTGTTGGACCTGGGACGACAAGAAGTACACCCACGGATTAGGAACAGCCAAGCCTCCCTGATTCTTAGGCCTCTACAACGTATCAAGACGAATTCTGGCCACCCCTTTTTTCCATATTAATTCCCTAAAGAGCGCCTGCACTTTATAGAAAATCCTCATAGGAGAGTTGTGCAATATGTATAATAGCTGGGGCATCAAAATCATTGTTACCAAGTTGGCCGGACCAACCACCGACAAGGGAAGTTTACACCATGTATTAATTTTTTGTTGAAATTTAGCTATCATTCCTGATAAATTCAAAGGAACAAATTCAGAAACCAATGGAGAGATCATAATACCCAAGTATTTAAATTCCCTTACCATCCTCAGACTCGTCTCCCCCACCCTCGTATCCACTGAGAGAACTATCAGTCACCATTTTATCCATACTACTGTTACCAAAATGCCACGTCTATGCGTGACAACGTATTATGCGTCGAGAAATAGCATGAGAAATATTTCTTACCCTCATTCCATTCTCTCCATAAATCAATCATACCAATCTCACTAATGTAATTCCCAAATGGGGTCAATTTATCGCATTTAACACTCACATTCCCTTGTCCAGCCTTGTCCCAACAATCATTCAAAATATTATTCACATCTCCAATCATCAACATTGGAAGTCCCACCCCCCGCCTGGATAAATCAAGTATCTCCTGCATTTTCTTTTTGGAATATGGGGATGGTATGTAAAGGGCCACAAGGATCATTCTTACTCCCATGATATTACAAATTATGAACACAAATTATCCATCCTTATCTATATGAGATTCAATTTCCTCATAGTAAGCCCGGGAATGTATCAGTACTGACACTCCCCTCGCATAAGCTGATTATGTGGAATGGTAGGCTTTAGCAATCCATTTCCTATCTAATCACTTCACTTTACCCTCGACCAGGTGCGTGTCTTGTAGGCATGTAATAGATGGGTTACACTTTTGAGCATGAGTCATAACTGTAGCATGCTTAGTAGTATCCGAGATCCCCTGTACATTCCAGTTTAACAATTTAACTTTACTACCCATCTTGGATCCATACAAACCATATTACATAATATTCTCCCCTTCCCCCCCCCATCCCCATCAGTGAAATAATTCAAACACCCCAACATTCCCAGCTTTCCCACCCCCCCTCCCCTAGCCTTTCCCATATACGCCTCTTTACCCATAGAGAGTGGGTGTAGAAGATACCCAACCACTGAGCAAGTATTGCATATGGAAAAAATATACCGTAAAAGGTCTATAAGCGTCCACCAGCACCACTGCCTTAAGCAAAACATGAGTCCTTGAAAATAGAAATATGAGGACAATGGAAACTAGAAGAAAAGAAAAGGAGAACAAATCCACCATAATCCTGGCATGGTAACTATCTCTTCTATGTCAGGCCCTGCCAGACACCACTACAAGCTAGTGTTCTAAAGTCCCACTATGACCGAAGACTGTCACTTTATTTTGTCCTTCTCCGCTCTAATCTTGCTGAGGTTGGTCTCCAACCATTCAGTGGCATCTTCTGGGGATTGGAAACAAAGGACACCCCCCATGGCAACCACCCTCAATTTCGCTGGGTACAGTGTGGAATACGATACTTCCAGCACTCTGAGCTTTTTCTTGACCTCACTATACTGCATGCGCATTTTCTGGACTTCCACGATCTAGTCAGGATATATTTCAATGCGATGTCCATTAATTGTAAGTTCTTTATTGGTCCTGGCAGACCGGAGAATGATGTCTCTGTCTCTACAATACAAAATCCTAGCCAGGGTAATGCAAGGAGCTGATCCTGGGGGTAGGGGTCTCCTAGGCACGCAGCTCTTTCCACCGCAAATAGTCTGGTCAGCTTTTGTTGGCCAAATGTAGTCAACAGCCATTTTTCAATAAAGGCTGTGGGGTCACTACCACTAAATCTGACCACAACCTCATACTATTGTCTCCAGCCTATCAACCAGTTGTCTGCAAACAACCAGTGACAATTAAACAGATAAGGAAGTGGTCTCCAGCAGCAGAGAAGAGGTTACAAGACTGCTTTGATTGTACAGACTGGGAGGTGTTATGTGCCAGGGAACATAATGATGATGTTAATGAGGTTACCGGGAGAGTTACTGATTAGATCAACTTTTGTACTGACAATATTGTACCTATTCAGGAGATTCGGTGTTATGCAAACAACAAGCGTTGGATTACAAAAGAATTGAAACATCTACTAAACAGAAAGAAAAAAGCTTTTAACAGCAAAGACAAGGAGGAGATGAAAACTGTACAGAGAGACTTAAAGGGGAAAATTAAAATTGCCCATGAAGCATTCAGAATTAAATTGGAAAATAAATTGTCACACAACAACTCCAGAGAAGTGTGGGCGGGAATGAAGCTATTGACTGGGTTTAAGGCAAGGTCAGATCAGAGGGATGGGGGGCTGATCATGGCTAATGAAATGAATGAGTTTTTCAACAGATTCAATGATAAATGTGCAATGTCAACAGGGGAGAAGGCCGGGGAGCGACAAGCAATATCAACTGGGGGGAGGAAGGTAGAGACTTTCTTGATCTCAGAAAATGATGTGAGGGAACAGTTTAGTAAGCTGGTCATTGGTAAAGCAGCAGGGCCTGATGGTATCTGTCCACGTGTCCTCAGAGTGTGTGCAAATCAGTTGTGCACTGTCTTCCAGCACCTGTTTAACTGGAGCTTACACTCACAGAGAGTACCAGTTCTATGGAAGACTTCTTGCCTGGTGCCGGTTCCCAAGACTACCTTCCCGAGCTCCCATAACGACTATAGACCGGTGGCCTTAACATCGCATGCGATGAAGTCCTTGGAGAGAATTGTACTTGCCTACTTGTGTCCGAGGGTGTCTGCTTTTACGGACCCCCTTCAGTTTGCGTATCGGCAGAGTCTGGGGGTGGACGATGCTGTAGCGTATCTGCTACAAACAGTACATTCCTTTTTGGACAATGATGGAACCACTGTACGTGCCATGTTCTTCGATTTCTCCAGTGCATTCAACACCTTACAGCCACTATTATTATTACTTAAAAAGCTGGTTGAAATGGCAGTTGATGAGGGACTAGTGAATTGGATCATTGATTACCTGTCGGACAGGCCACAGTTCGTAAGGTTGGGGGCGGCCGTATCGGATAGTGTTCGGAGCAGTGTTGGAGCCCCTCAGGGAACGGTGCTGTCGCCATTCCTTTTTACGTTATACACAGCTGATTTTCAGTATAAATCAGACCTTTGTCACCTTCAGAAGTACTCTGATGACTCAGTGATAGTTGGAGGTATTGAGAGAGGCCGGGGGGAGGAGGAATACAGAAGGGTGGTCTCGGACTTTGTTGACTGGTGCCAGGCTAACCATTTAGAACTCAACGTAAAGAAAACCAGGGAGTTGGTGTTGAGTTATGGAAGGTGCAGGAAGGATTGTTTTCCTATCACTATTGATGGTCAGGATGTGGAGATGGTGGAGAATTTCAAATATTTGGGGGTTCACCTGGACAGCAAGCTTGATTGGAGGTGCCATATGGAGAAGGTTTGCAAGAAAGGGATGAGTAGACTTTACTTCCTAAGGAAGTTAAGGTCGTTTAATGTGTGTAGCAAAATGCTTGAAATGTTCTACCAATCTATTGTGGCGAGTGCAATCTTTGCTGCAATAATATGCTGGGGTAGTAGTGTGCGCACAGCTGACGCTAATAAGCTGAATAAACTTATCAAGAAGGCTAGTGCGGCGGTGGGTCTACAACTTAGGACTTTCCAGGAGGTATTAGAGGATAGAATTAATAAGAAATGCAAGGCTATAATGAGCAACAATACACACCCGCTCTCTGAACTGTTTGCGAAGCAGAAGAGCACATTCAGCAAGCGTCTAATCCAACTAATGTGTAAAAAGGAAAGATACAGAAAATCGTTTGTTCCGACAGCTGTGGGGATGTTTAACGAATGTATAAGTGTAAAGCATCCCAAGACTATGTGAAGTTCTATGTGTATGGGGGGAATAGGTGAGGTACATGTACCAGTCTACCCGCATCTGCTGTCCATATAGACTTATTTTGTAAAGTGTGAAATGTTCTTGATCTTTGTTCTGCTGCTGTAAGGCTGTGGTCACAGTACCATTTTTCACATGCTTTTTTGGAGACCTGCGTTTTCAAAAACGCATGTAAAAAACGCACCCATAGGCCCCCATGTTAAAAAACGCATGCCCTAATAGCCAAAAAGCATGTGTGACTGTCCCATGCGTTTTTGGAGCATATCCAAAAACGCATGCGTTTTTTAATAAGGGGCCTTATGGGAAACGCATGCAAAAACGCATGTACAATTAGTGCCATTCAAAAACGCATGCGTTTCCCATAGGAGCCCATGTTAAAAAAACGCATGCGTTTCCGGAAACGCATGCGGTTTTTTAACATGGGCTCCTATGGGAAACGCATGCGTTTTTGAATGGCACTAATAGGTACTAATTGTACATGCGTTTTTGCATGCGTTTCCCATAGGAACCCATGTTATAAAAACGCATGCGTTTTCTACAAAAACGCATGCGTTTTTCAAAACGCTCCAAAAAATACTACAAGCACTATTTTTAGGTGCAGATTCAAAAACGCACCCAAAAACGCAGGGAGCCATCACACACCTTACAAAACTCATGCTGACATGAAAAAATGCATGAGTTTTGTAAAATCACTAAAAAAAAAGCATGGCAACTGTGACCACAGCCTAATACTGTAATTTCCTCCGGGATCAATAAAGTTTATCTTATCTTATCTTATCTTAATACTCTGAGCATAGGGTCTGAATACTTATGAACATGTGATATTTCAGTTTTTCTTTTTTAATAAATTTGCAAAAATGTCTACATTTGTTTTTTTTTATGTTAAGATGGGGTGCAGAGTGTACATTAACGAGAAAAAAATGTTTCATTGGAAAAAAAAAAAAAAATGTCCAACTTTATTTCAAACGACAGTAGTCTGTGATGGGTCTGCTAAAAGGATCATTCACAGATATATTTTTATACAACAAAGTGGTATTTTACTTGAAATTGTTCATTTCCATCAACGTTATTCTAAAGTGTATGGAGCCTTAAGCCACAGAGAAGATCAGAGTCTGCAGCAGTGGGTTTGAACACCATCAACGTATGAAATCAGTAATATTCCTATCCATGGATGTGATGATTGTAACTTTATGGAGTTCAAGGGAGATTTAACTCTTCCCAACCTAATCAGATTTAACCTTCTTAACAGATCCCCATTTTTTCAAATCTGAAATTCAGAAAGTGCCACATTCTATATTAATACCGTGTTTCCCCGAAAGTAAGGCCCCCCCGATTGTAAGGCCGCCTGGGGGTAAAGGGGGGGCCTGCCAATGTAAGGCCCCCCCGATTATAAGGCCTTACAACCGGGGGGGCCAATGTAAGGCCGCTAGCGGAGGGGGGGGGGAGCGGGAGCGGGTCGCACGTCACGTGCGCCCGCTCATTACATATGCACTGCATCCCCTGTCAATCAGCGACAGGGGGAGCAGTGCATTATACTGTATATATGGGCCCCCTATTGCTGGCACACTCCCCCCTGTTATGAGGCCCCCACCGCTGCTGCTGCTGAAGACATCTTACCCTCCAGGGTCTTCTTGCAGCAGCCAGCGCGCGCGTCCGTCCGTCCTCTGTACTCGGCGGTCTCCTGGATCATGTGACCCGTCGCAGCGCATGACGTCATCGCGACTGCGACGGGCCGGTCACATGATCCGGGAGACCGCCGAGTACAGAGGACGGACGGACGCGCGCGCTGGCTGCTGCAAGAAGACCCTGGAGGGTAAGATGTCTTCAGCAGCAGCAGCGGTGGGGGCCTCATAACAGGGGGGAGTGTGCCAGCAATAGGGGGCCCATATATACAGTATAATGCACTGCTCCCCCTGTCGCTGATTGACAGGGGGATGCAGTGCATATGTAATGAGCGGGCGCACGTGACGTGCGACCCGCTCCCGCAGTGTCCCAGCAGGAGGGGGCCTGTAGGCCACACTGCTGGGGCACCCAATGTAAGGCCCCCCCCGAAAGTAAGGCCGGGGGCCACTTTTGGCCCCCAAAAGAATGTAAGACAGGGCCTTACTTTCGGGGAAACACGGTAACTCTGGAACGCTTCTACATATCCCAGTAATCTCGAGTCTGCTTTTTTGTGACACATTGAACTTTATGATAGTTCTAAATTTTGATCAATATGTTTTGCATTTATTTATAAAACAAACTGAAACTTTCTGAAAATGTAGAAAAATTAGCAATTTTCAAACTTTACATTTTTCTGCCCTTGAGACAACCATACCACACAAGAACAGTAAATAAATAACATTAAACCATTTTACAATGGCATCATTTTTTTAAATGTATCTTTACTTTTTTAGGTGTTAGATTTTTTAGTAGTTTAAGAATAATTATTCATAGGGGGCGTGACCTAGCCCTGATGTGAGCAGACATGCGGCCGAGATCCTCCGCCCCTGCTCTGACTCTTTATCCTGCACAGAGCCCGTAGTAAATCATTACCTGTCAAGATAACGATTCCGGAAGCACCCGGGAGCCCGCGGAACCCACCTACGAGACCCTGCAGAGCGGTGATGGTGAGAAGGAGGCAGCAAGACGCTGGGGCCGAGTGCTTCATGTCGGCCCAAGATGGCGCTGAGAAGGAGTAGGAGGCGGGAAAGCTCAACGCTGAATATGAAAAGAGATTAATGGTGGAGAAACTTCAGAGGTATGCGAGAGGCACAGGGGCACTGTCAGAGAAACGAGAACAGCAGAAAGGGGAGGCATAGGATGAAGAGGACACGGAGGATCCTGAAGGGATCCCAAATTGAAGTATGTTTTCCAGACTGTCTCTTTTTGTAAATATCCATTAACCACTCTGACTCAAAGAGTGTATGGGATGAAAGAGGAGATGGTTGGGATCAGAGAGGCCATCGGCAAGGCAGATGTCAGGCTGAAGCTGTGGAGCAGAAAGTGAGTGCTAATGAAGATAACCTAAACAAGATGCAAAAGACCCAGAAACAGCAGACACAAAGGATATCTGATGTGGCCTTTAAGAACGAGGACCTGGAAAATCACTCCAGGAGAAACAATCTCCGCATTGTGGGAGTCCCTGAAAGAATAAGATAAGATAAGATAAACTGTATTGATCCCAGAGGAAATTACAGTATTACAGCAGCAGAACAAAGATCAAGAACATTTCACACTTTACAAAATAAGTCTATATGGACAGCAGATGTGGGTAGACTGGTACATGTACCTCACCTATTCCCCCCATACACAAAGAACTTCACATAGTCTTGGGACTCTTTACACTTATACATTTGTTAAACATCCCCACAGCTGTCGGAACAAACGATTTTCTGTATCTTTCCTTTTTACACATTAGTTGGATTAGACGCTTGCTGAATGTGCTCTTCTGCTTCGCAAACAGTTCAGAGAGCGGGTGTGTATTGTTGCTCATTATAGTCTTGCATTTCTTATTAATTCTATCCTCTAATACCTCCTGGAAAGTCCTAAGTTGTAGACCCACCGCCACACTAGCCTTCTTGATAAGTTTATTCAGCTTATTAGCGTCAGCTGTGCGCACACTACTACCCCAGCATATTATTGCAGCAAAGATTGCACTCGCCACAATAGATTGGTAGAACATTTCAAGCATTTTGCTACACACATTAAACGACCTTAACTTCCTTAGGAAGTAAAGTCTACTCATCCCTTTCTTGCAAACCTTCTCCATATGGCACCTCCAATCAAGCTTGCTGTTCAGGTGAACCCCCAAATATTTGAAATTCTCCACCATCTCCACATCCTGACCATCAATAGTGATAGGAAAACAATCCTTCCTGCACCTTCCATAACTCAACACCAACTCCCTGGTTTTCTTTACGTTGAGTTCTAAATGGTTAGCCTGGCACCAGTCAACAAAGTCCGAGACCACCCTTCTGTATTCCTCCTCCCCCCGGCCTCTCTCAATACCTCCGACTATCACTGAGTCATCAGAGTACTTCTGAAGGTGACAAAGGTCTGATTTATACTGAAAATCAGCTGTGTATAACGTAAAAAGGAATGGCGACAGCACCGTTCCCTGAGGGGCTCCAACACTGCTCCGAACACTATCCGATACGGCCGCCCCCAACCTTACGAACTGTGGCCTGTCCGACAGGTAATCAATGATCCAATTCACTAGTCCCTCATCAACTGCCATTTCAACCAGCTTTTTAAGTAATAATAATAGTGGCTGTAAGGTGTTGAATGCACTGGAGAAATCGAAGAACATGGCACGTACAGTGGTTCCATCATTGTCCAAAAAGGAATGTACTGTTTGTAGCAGATACGCTACAGCATCGTCCACCCCCAGACTCTGCCGATACGCAAACTGAAGGGGGTCCGTAAAAGCAGACACCCTCGGACACAAGTAGGCAAGTACAATTCTCTCCAAGGACTTCATCGCATGCGATGTTAAGGCCACCGGTCTATAGTCGTTATGGGAGCTCGGGAAGGTAGTCTTGGGAACCGGCACCAGGCAAGAAGTCTTCCATAGAACTGGTACTCTCTGTGAGTGTAAGCTCCAGTTAAACAGGTGCTGGAAGACAGTGCACAACTGATTTGCACACACTCTGAGGACACGTGGACAGATACCATCAGGCCCTGCTGCTTTACCAATGACCAGCTTACTAAACTGTTCCCTCACATCATTTTCTGAGATCAAGAAAGTCTCTACCTTCCTCCCCCCAGTTGATATTGCTTGTCGCTCCCCGGCCTTCTCCCCTGTTGACATTGCACATTTATCATTGAATCTGTTAAAAAACTCATTCATTTCATTAGCCATGATCAGCCCCCCATCCCTCTGATCTGACCTTGCCTTAAACCCAGTCAATAACTTCATTCCCGCCCACACTTCTCTGGAGTTGTTGTGTGACAATTTATTTTCCAATTTAATTCTGAATGCTTCACGGGCAATTTTAATTTTCCCCTTTAAGTCTCTCTGTACAGTTTTCATCTCCTCCTTGTCTTTGCTGTTAAAAGCTTTTTTCTTTCTGTTTAGTAGATGTTTCAATTCTTTTGTAATCCAAGGCTTGTTGTTTGCATATTGAGTAGAAGCATCCTTTTGTACAGCCATGCGTCTTCTTGGGAATGATGCAATACGTTTTTCACACCTGGATTTGGGGATTCTCTGCCATTCCTCCTTGCAGATCCTCTTCAGTTCCATCATGTTGGATGGTGAATGTTGATAGACAGCCATTTTCAGGTCTCTCCAGAGATGCTCAATTGGGTTTAGGTCAGGGTTCTGGCTGAGCCACACGGTTGGTCTGAAGCCACTCCTTCGTTATTTTAGCTGTGTGCTTAGGGTCATTGTTTTGTTGGAAGGCGAATCTTTGGCCAAGTCTGAGGTCCAGAGCACTCTGGAAGATGTTTTTATCCAGGATATCTCTGTACCTGGCTACATTCGTGTTTCCTTCAGCTGCAACCAGTCATCCTGTCCCCGCAGCTGAAAAACACCCCCATAGCATGTTGCTGCCACCACCATGTTTCACTGCTGGGATTTTATTGAGCAGATGATGAACAGTGCTTGGTTTCCTCCACAAAAACTGCTTAGAATTATCATCAAAAACTTCTATCTTTGTCTCATCAGACCAGAGAATCTTATTTCTCATAGTCTGGGAGTCCTTCATGTGTTTTTTTTGCAAACTCTATGTGGGCTTTCATATGTCTTGCACTCAGGAGAAGCTTTCATCGGGCCACTCTGCCATAAAAACCCGACTGGTGGAGGGCTGCAGTGATAACTGACTTTGTGGAGCTTTCTCCCATCTCCCTACTGCGTCTCTGGAGCTCAAATTAGACAAAAACTCCCTTTGAGCCCTGCACATAAAAAGCCGTCTTCTGCAGCCAGTCCATGTCAGACATTGGACCTGTCTGGATTCTGCTCATACAGGTACCAATACACATGGTCAGGTTTTAAATACATCAGATAGGGACTGCTCTGATATCTCTGATATGGGTTAACTTGTTGAGGTAGAGCGGCTTAGTATACATTTTTTGCAAAAAACATCAACATCAACTAAATACCCTGTTTTTACTACTTTTTTTTTAGCAGCACTTGCTTTTATCACAGTTTTTTTTTTACAACAGACTATTTTTGCACATTTGTTTGACTGTTTTTTGTGACTCAATCTCTGGAGCTCAGTCACAGTGACCTTGGGGTTCTTCTTTACCTCTCTCACTAAGGATCTTCTCCCATGATTGCTCAGATTGGCTGGATGGCCAGGTCTAGGAAGACTTCTGGTGGTCCTAAACTTGTTCCATTTAAGGAGTATGGAGGCCGCTGTGGTCTTAGGATCCATGAGTACTGCAGAAATTCTTTTGTAACCTTGGTCAGATCTGTGCTTTGCCACATTTTGTCTCTGTGCTCCTTGGGCAGTTCCTTTGACCTCAAGATTCTCATTTGGTCTGACATGCTCTGTGAGCTGTGAGGTCTTATATAGACAGGTGTGTGCCTTTCAAAATAAACGATGGACCTGGAAGTAACAGTGTTTTCTGGATCAGCGCTGCTCATACAGTGGAAGAAACACAATTCATCAGAGATGATGATCAAAATCCTGCCTTTATCCCAACGCGTTTCGGAGCTACACCCTTGCTTCTTCCTCAGGGAGCTAACATATGTCTCCCATACATGTCTCTCATATATCCGCCTCCGGATGCTGACACTTTGATTGACACTGACTGTATGCAATCACAGTATCCACTCAGCATTCGAAGGCGGGACAAGGGCGGCACGGTAATGCAGCAGAGCTAATTATGTTATCAGCGGCAGGCTGCTAATACTTTGAAGAGAAATGAGGGATAGGTGGGTTACATTGTTTAGCCCCTTATCCTGGGACTATACCCAGGATAAGGGGCCATATACCAGTGGGGGCCATATCCAGGATGGGGGGGGGTTTGCTATATCTCAGTGTGGGGGCTATATCCAGGATAAGGGGCTATGTACCAGAATGGGGGCCTTATCCAGAATGGGGGTAATGTACCAGGATGGGGGCGTCCTATATCTCAGTATGGGGGCTATATCCAGGGTAAGGGGCTATATATCAGAATGGGAGCCATATCCAGGATGGGGGGTGGGTAACGTACCAGGATGAGGGAGGGGTGCTATATCCCAGTATATATCTATATGAGGGCTATATCTAGCATAAGGAACTATATACCTTTATGGGGGGTTAATGTACCAGGATGGGTGGGGGCTATATCCAGGACAAGGGGCTATATACCAGAATAGGTGCCATATCCAGGATGGAGGGTAATGTACCAGGATGGGGGCTATATCTAGAATAAGGGGCTATATACCAGAACGGGGGCCAGACAATTACCATATTTTTTGCTTTATGAAACGCACCTGATTATAAGACGTACCCCTAAATTTGATGAAGGAAAAGAGAAAAAAATTAATTTATAATGTTAAATGGGGTCCATCTTATATGTTAGTGTCTGTCTAACAAATCAGATAGGGTATATGTCCCTCATCCTGGTACATTGTCCCTCATCCTGGGATGAAGCCCCCCATCCTAAAATTAGCCCCCTTAATCTGGATATGACCCCCTTATATTGGATATTGGATATAGCCCCCTTGTGCTGCCACACGTTCCCCGGTGATGCCACATGTCTCCTATTGCTGGCACACGTCCCCTATTGATGGCACACGTCCCCTATAGCTGGCACACATTCCCCTATGGCTGGCACACGTCCCCCTTTGGCTGGCACACGTCCCCCTTTGGCTGGCACACGTCCCCCTTTGGCTGGCACACGTCCCCCTTTGGCTGGCACATGTCCCCCTTTGGCTGGCACACGTCCCCCTTTGGTTGGCACACGTCCCCCTTCGGCTGGCACACGTCCCCCTGTGCTGGCTATGGCCCCCATGCTGCTGCCTATACTAAAATAAAAAACACTATACTTACCATCCTCCAGCGCTGTCCTCCATGTCTCCCTGCTTGCTGCTGCACTCCCCTTCCTGGTTATCGGTGCCGGTCCTGTGATCAGCACAGCAAAGAGTGAAATCATCTCTGCATGTCCGATCACAGCGGCAGCAGGGAGAGCGGAGAGACACCGGGAGGACAGCGCTGTAGGAGGTAAGTAAAGTTCTTTTATTATACTATGGGCAGCAGCATGGGGGGGCCATATCAAACAGGGGGGAGGGGGGGCATGTGCCATCACTGGGGGGAAGGGGGGCGCAGGCACATATAAAATGCGCTGCTCCCCCAGTCCATCACCGCGGTGAGGTTTCAGCACCAAACTGATGGACAGCAGCAGTACATATTATATGAGCGGGAGCAGGAGATCTCCCACGGCCTCATGCAGACTGCACCAGCCCTCCCCAGCCTCCCCCAGCCCCCAGACTGGCTAAATGTACTACTGATTTTTGGTAGAAGAGAAAAGAAAAAAAGAGAATTTTGTTTACGTACCGTAAATTCTTTTTTCTTGAATCATCAATGGGAGACCCAGACAATGAGGTTTAGGGCACTGCCCTCCGGAGGCCACACTAGGTACTACAAGTTTGTAGACACCGCCCCCTCCGCTTATAAACCCCTACCGCAGGGAATATCCTCAGTTTGGTCCATAAGCTGCGAGGAGACAACATAAACCACACCCAAAACATCGGGAAAGAAACCGTGCACAGACGGTCCAACAACCCGGATAAACTGTCCCAACTGGGAACAGGCAAATGCAAAACATCCAACGGAACAACTGGGTGGGTGCTGGGTCTCCATTGATGATTCAAGAAAAAAGAATTTACGGTACGTAAACAAAATTCTCTTTTTTCTGATCATCATAATGGGAGACCCAGACAATGGGGATGTCCTAAAGCAAACCCCAGGGCGGGAAAAAGTTCCTCAAAAGACTTTAAATACACGGTCCCCCTCAAAGGTGGGCAACCGCCGCCTGGAGGACCCGCCTGCCCAAACTTGCATCCGCAGAGGCATGGGCATGCACCATATAGTGCTTAGAGAAAGTGTGCAGGCTGGACCAAGTGGCCGCCTGACACACCTGCAGCGCTGAAGCGCGATGTCGCAAAGCCCAGGAAGCACCGACGGCTCTGGTCGAGTGCGCCTTCAAGCCCACCGGGAGAGGCAGACCCGCAGAGCGGTAAGCCTCTTGAATGGGTGCCTTGATCCATCTGGCCAAGGTCGATTTTGATGCCGCGGACCCCTTACAGCGACCCGCCGTAAGGATAAACAAAGAGTCCGAACTCCGGAAGGAGGTAGTCCTGGACACATAGATGCGTACAGCCCTCACTAAATCCAGAGTGTGAAGGTCGCGCTCGACCTGATGAACAGGAGCGGGACAAAACGATGGGAGCACAATCTCTTGGTTCAAGTGAAAAGTGGACACCACCTTTGGCAAAAATTCTGCCCGCGGACGCAACACCACCTTGTCCTGGTGGACTACCAGAAAAGGGGACTTGCACGACAGTGCAGCCAATTCTGAAACCCGTCTCAGAGACGTAATTGCCACCAGAAAGACCACTTTCTGTGACAGACGCGAGAGGGAGACTTCCCTCAGTGGCTCGAACGGCGGTTTCTGCAGAGCCGTCAGGACCACGTTAAGGTCCCAAGGGTCCAGTGGTCGCCTGTATGGCGGAACCACCCGAGACACCCCCTGCAGAAATTGACGTACCTTAGGAAGGAGCGCCAAACGCCTGTCAAACAGCACTGAAAGAGCTGATACTTGACCCTTCAGGGAGCTGAGGGATAAGCCCAATTCCAAACCCGATTGTAGGAAAGCCAACAAGGTCGGAATGGACAAGGGCCACGGGGACCTTCCACCAGAGGCACACCAGGAGAAAAAGATTTTCCACGTTCTGTGGTAAATCCTCCGTGATACAGGCTTCCTAGCCCGATTCATAGTGGCAACCACAGTAGGGGAGAACCCCCTGGACGTTAAAAGCCAGGCCTCAAGAGCCATGCAGTCAATCTGAGGGCCCTGGAATTGAGGTGGAAGAAGGGGCCTTGCGCGAGAAGATCTGCGCGTTCTGGAAGAGCCCACCGGTTCCCGCCTGACAGTTGCCACAGATCCGGATACCAGGACCTCCTGGGCCAATCCGGAGCCACTAGAATGGCTACGCTGCACTCCGTCCTGATCTTCCACAGAACCTTGGGAATCAATGCTAGCGGTGGGAACACATATGGTAGATGGAAATCGGACCAACTCAGGATCAGGGCGTCTGCCCCCAGAGACTGAGGATCCCATGATCTCGCCATGTACTGTGGCACCTGATGATTCAGCCGCGAGGCCATCAGATCCACGTCCGGAGTGCCCCATCTGCCGCAGATGTCCCGGAAGACGTCCGGATGAAGAGACCACTCTCCGGCGTCCATCCCCTGCCGGCTCAAGTAGTCGGCCTCCCAGTTCTCGACCCCTGGGATGTGAACTGCGGAGATCAGGCAGTCGTTGTCCTCCACCCAGGATAGAATGCGGTGGACTTCGGCGAGGGCCTGAGCACTTCTGGTCCCTCCCTGATGATTTATATAGGCGACGGCCGTCGCATTGTCGGACTGAACCCGGATGGGCTGTCCTGACAGAAACTTCTGAAACGCCAGGAGCGCCAGATAGACCGCCTTGATCTCCAGCACGTTGATCTGCAACGCCGAGTCCGACTGAGTCCAGAGGCCTTGAGCTCTGTGGTGTAAGAACACCGCTCCCCAGCCCTTCAGACTGGCGTCGGTGGTCACCACTAACCATGACGGTTTGAGAAAAGACCGGCCCCGTGACAAGTGACGTGGCTGGAGCCACCACTGCAGGGAATCCCTGGTTGGTCGTGAAAGGGCCATCAGCCGATTCAGCGAGATCGTCCTCTTGTCCCATCTGCGGAGAATTTCCAGCTGGAGAGGACGGAGGCGAAACTGCGCGAAAGGCACCGCCTCTATCGCCGCCACCATGCGGCCCACCAGCTTTATCAACACCCGTATGGATGAATGTGGTGACAGGAGGACATCTTGGACTCCCGATTGGATGGCCAGCTGTTTGGCTCGTGGCAGGGACACCAGAGCAGAGTCCGTGTGGAAGTCCATGCCCAGATATGTCAGTGACTGGGTCGGAACCAGGGTCGGTTTCTGGACATTGAGAAGCCACCCAAACTGTTCCAGAGACTTCATGGTCACCTCCAGGCTCTTCCGGCAAAGATGTTCTGATGGCGCCCTGACCAGCAGGTCGTCTAGATAGGGTATGACGGCATGTCCCTGCACATGTAGGAGAGCCATCATAGAGGCCATCACTTTCGTGAACACCCGCGGAGCCGAGGCCAACCCGAAGGGCAGCGCCACGAACTGGTAGTGTTCGTCCCCCACTGCAAATCTCAACCAGCGCTGATGAGCCGGTGCAATGGGCACGTGAAGGTAAGCGTCTCGGATATCTATGGACGCTAGGAAGTCTCCCTGCGACACAGCCGCGATCACGGAGCGCAGGGATTCCATGCGGAACTTCCGAACCAACACGTGACGGTTGAACAACTTGAGGTCCAGAACCGGGCGAAAAGAGCCGTCCTTCTTCGGGACGATAAAGAGGTTGGAGTAAAAACCCCGGAACCTCTCTCCCGTAGGCACTGGGACCACTACTCCTCCGTCTCTGCGGAGTCCCTCCAACACCAGATAAAAAGCCTGAGCCTTGTCTGGAGATGGAACAGACCGATGGAATCGGTGTGCCGGCCGCGACGTCAGCTCTATCCTGTAGCCGCTCGAGACTACGTCTCGAACCCACCGGTCTTGGACGTGGAGTAACCATCTGTCCCGAAATCGGGACAGGCGGCCCCCCACCTGTGGGACGGCAGGATTGTAGAGCGAGTCATGCGGAAGTGGTTTTGGGGGTGGCAGCCGTTGCCCCCGTTGACTTCTTCTGGCGACCCTTGGGGCGCCACTGAGTAGAGGGCTTGCCTCCTCTGTCCGCGCGAGCGGAAGAAGCTGATGACTGCGAGCTGGAACGAAAGGACCACTGCTTGGGGTTCCTTTTGACGGTATAACCGTGGCTTAGGCTTATTCTGTGGGATCTTAGACTCCGCAGAATCCTTTATCAGCTTGTCCAGCTCGGTACCAAAGAGCCTGTCACCAGAAAACGGAAGATTCTGCAGAATCTTCTTTGACGTGGCATCTGAGTCCCATAGACGCAGCCACAACAACCTGCGGATCGCTATAGCATTGGCCGAAGCCACAGCGGAGCGAGTGGCAGTTTCTAGGGTCGCAGTCCTGGCGTAATCTGCATAGGCCCTTGCCCTATCAGTAAGCGCTAGGACCTCAGAATTGGACCCCGCCAGGTCAGTGATACCATCCAAGCAGGCGGTGATCGCCTGCAGAGTCCAGACCGTGGCAAAATTAGGGGCAAATGAAGACCCCACAGCCTCATAGGAAGACTTGGCGAGTTGTTCGACCTGTCTATCCGTCGCGTCCTTCAATGAGGAGCTATCAGAGGCAGAGAAAAGGGAGCGTGCAGCAATCCTGGTCATGGAAGCGTCCACCTTCGGGGACTGCGACCACTCCTGAAGCACCTCCTGGGGGAAGGGGAAGCGAGTGTCCCTAGATTTGCGGACATAACGCCGCCCAGGGTGAACCCTGGGTGCTCTAACCACCCTTCCAAAGTTAGTGTGGTCCATAAAGGAGCCACATGGGCGAGCCTCCGGCTGCAGCCATTGATAAACCTCCTTCGGATGGAGTTCCACCTCCTCAGGTGGTGCCACGAGACGAAGAGTCTCGTTTATGGAGGATACCAAATCCTCCACCCCATCAGGAGGTTCTGACATAGACTCAAGTATTGAACCCCCATCATCCTCGTCACCGTCAGAGTGACGCTCCTCCTCAGAGAGGTTCTGGATCTCGGGTGATTCATCCCGACGAGCCCGCTTAAGGGGTCTCGCGGTAGCAAAGGGTGACACCCGGGGGTAACTTGAGGGAGCAGCTGGACTTCCCAGTCTCCTAGTCAGTGCCTCCAGGGATTGCGACATGGAGGACAGCTTGGACAACACAGATTCATTAATCTTGTTCTGTGTTTCCCATTGCCCTGGGATCACCTGAACCTCAGGGTACAGCACCGGAGCTGCAGACTCTGCAGAATCAGCCCGGGCCTCTGGGCGTCCGCAGTTATTGCAGGACCCCCCAACCAGCGTCCCGTTGCATGTAGCACAGGTAGTGGTAGAGTTGTCTGCCTTAGCAGTACTCTTCTTTGCTGGGGACATGCCGACAGCAGAGGAGAAAAATAAGCCAAGTAGAAAACCGGAACACCGGCGGCTTACCGACCGCTTCAATGCGGTGGAGGGGAGCGATGTGTGTGTGGCCTCCGCGAGGGTAATGACCGGACTCTCCTGGGAGCGCAGTATTGCACTCATTCAGACCCAGTAGGGAAGTGAGGAGAAAATGGCCGCCGCCAGACAAGTCGTGGGCGGCGCCACAAACACACGGGAAGCACACACACACACGCCCACATCTCATGGGCTGCTCCCCAACTCTCCACGCAGCCAGCTCAGTAATCTGGTGCTGGAGCCCGCAGCGCGGGAGATATAGTATCAACACTATACCCAGGGCTTCAGACACACTCTGTAGCCCGCAGCCGCAGCCCCTGTGACACACAGGGCGGTCAGCTATGGTGACCCCAGCACAGGGCACACCGCCAGAACCGCGGACCCGAGGGTTGCGCGCGGTCTGAGTGTCAAAACACAATAGTGGCAGACACTACCCCCAGGCACACCGGAGACACACAGGGTACCACAGTGCCGGTCCGGTCTGTAAGCACCATATAATGGGAGGCCTCGGACGGGGGTTCAGCACCAGTCCGGTCTGTAAGCACCGTTTAGGGAGGCCTCGGACTGGGCTGGCTCCAGTCCGGTCTGTAAGCACCGTTTAGGGAGGCCTCGGACGGAGCGGAGCTGTGCAAGGCTCCAATCTCCCACTTCCAGAGCCCCCCCAAGGAGGGATGTGAAGGAGCGCGGCAGCGTACCGGGAGAACACAACGTGTCCAGGCTCAGAGCCCTCCGGTACCTCAACCTGTGTGTTCCCCAAGGGTGAACAGGGAGACTGCCGGAGGTCCCCGACCGGGACCTACCTTGTCTTCAGACGCCATCACGTAAGCTGTGAGAATGCTGTGATGTGCAAGCAAAGCGTGTGATACCTCCGAGCACACTAAGTTTAAAACTGAGGATATTCCCTGCGGTAGGGGTTTATAAGCGGAGGGGGCGGTGTCTACAAACTTGTAGTACCTAGTGTGGCCTCCGGAGGGCAGTGCCCTAAACCCCATTGTCTGGGTCTCCCATTATGATGATCAGAAAAAACTAATTCGCTAAGCTAGCATCTAGGTACAGCACGTGCTGCAAAAAAAAACACAGGGGCAGATGCTGAAAAGAAATGCAGTTATATTCTGAATAAAATGCAACATTTGACCCCACCCTGAAAGTATCACCATACCAGTGTAAACAGGGTTTGGGTTGTTCAATTGAAAAGCTTAATATTAATACACATGCATTAATGAATGTCTGCTGACATGCATTATTTATATTGGATGATGGCTCATAAAAATCTGATAATTGTAGCTTTTAACAGCTCTTCTTTTACTACATTTACGGCAAGTCTGCTTCCCGCAACACTGGAAGTAAACATTATAATGGGCGCACATTGGAGACTCGTAGATAAATGCTCAACTCAAAAGTCCCAACAGGGCTTATGTATTTGTTGGTAATCCTTTCTCTGATTATACACTTCGAGGCACAGAGTATTCAATAAAACTATACAAAGTATATAAAAACTAATTTGGGTTTAAAATCATGTTACAGAAGAATTGCAAACATAGACAACAACACAACATTATCCCAGGCAGTCTGATGTCAGTGAAATGTCCTGCAAGACTATGCCAATAGTTGGAGGCTCCAAGTCAAGAACATATTACAAGCTGTGGTATAAATGGACGAATAATCATATGGTATACTTACCCCAGGGATACAAGATAAGAATGGCTTGATGTAGATATTTGAGTTATACACTTTAAGATCATGGTCTCCAAATCCTCGTGTTACCCCAATGGTGGCCATAACTCTAGCCTGGTGGGACAACAATAAAAAGCACAAAAAGGGTTAACATCACTATACCAGTATGAGTACATGTGTATTAGTTTGTGCCAAACATTATAACTCAGTTTAATGGATTTGAATGTTGGCACTTCTCTTAGGACTTTTTACAAAAAACATACATTTACCAGTGCTTGCTAAGATCTATACTAAATTTATTTGAAGATCTTTTTAGCAATATATTTTCAGAATTATCACAGACCCTACATATATCATTGGTAAAATCACAATACGCTTTTCTATAATCTTGGACTATCCATGTGCATCTTTGTCAAATTGAGAGAATTCTAGTTATCCCATTTAAATGGAATCTGTCATCAAGTTTTGCTACCTAATCTGAGATCATCATAACGTAGAAACAGAGGCCCCGATTCCAGCAATGTGTCACTTACTAGGCCACCGCTGTTATATTAGCAGATTATCTTTAGAGGATTAGTAAATGTGATGCCAGGTAGTCTTCCATATTCATGAGCTCTGTATAATCCCTCTCCATCAATGATTGGCAGGTTTCTGCCTATGCACAGTGTACTGAGAAAGCAGCCATCAGAGAACTGCTACATCTAAAGCAAAACTGCAGCAAGCAGTCCAGTATGTGATACATTGCTGGAATCAGATTCTCTGACACTACAAAAAGATGCTCTCACATTGGGCAGCAAAAACCATCGTGACAAATTCCCCTTACATAACTACACACAAGACTGTTGTTAGATGACTCTAATGCAGCACAAGATCAAGATGCCCATGTGCCTGAGCACGCCCGATCATTAAATTTAATGCACAAGGAAATTTAGGCATGAATACTCAAAATGATTTGTGTTTTTGACTTAGGCTGATGGCATGTACTGTACAAAGTGATTGTAAATATGTATATTTATTTTTAATCACAACCATTTTAAATTTTCTGTCTTGTGATGACGTGGTTCCTGCTAATGGCATTTAGGAGGTGGAACCACAAAGGTTCAGTTAGAGGATCTGTAAAAGTGTCGAGCTGACACAAAACAGCTGTCATCCTGATACTATTCTGTGCTTGTCCACCTATCACCGCATGTAAATTTAAGAAGATGAAATAAAAAGGACTTTTATAAGGCAAGATCTGGTGAGTGCCATTTTTCTTCATTTCTAAATCAAGATCAAGACCCCATGTGGTTCTATAGAGCATAATGTAGATGCCCATCAATTTTCTATAGATTGTAAGAAAAATGAATAGTAGATACATATCAGCCAGTTCACCAAAACAGTCCCAAAGTTAAGAAATGGAATGAGAGGGATTGCACAGGAGAGTGAGTCCAGCTGGTCACCGGAGACGCATGAGAGGTAAGGACAAAATATCATGCAATCCCAAAATACAAAAAAACTAAAGTTTTATTCCATCACTAGATGGTGGCCTGATTCTAACACATCGGGTATTCTAGAATATAGAAATAGAGATTGCATGGGGAAGGCGGTGAAGGCTGAATTGGGAGGAACTTTGAAGAAGGAGTGGCGGGAAAAGGACAGCGTGGCAGGGGGGAGGAGGGAGGACAGAGCAGCAGGGGGGGAGGAGGATGAAGGACAGAGGAGGTAGCAATGGGGTGTGGGAGGATGTAGGAGCACAGGCAGGGGGAGGACGGAGGATGAAGTGGTGGAGGGGAGGAGGACAAAGGAAGGAGGAGGAAGCGGTGGGGTGGGGGAGGATGGAGTGGCACAGACAGGGGGAGGATGAAGCACAGAACGGCGGGGAGGAGGACGGAGGACGAAGCGGAGGGGTGGGGGAGGCCGGAGGATGCAGTGGCTGGGGGAGGAGGATAAAGGAAGGAGGAGGAAGCGGTGGGGTGGGGGAGGATGGAGAGGCACAGGAAGGGGGAGGACAGAGCAGCAGGGGGAAGATGGAGCACAGAGCGGCGGGGGGAGGAAGGCAGAGGACGAAGCGGTGGGGTGGGGGAGGATGGAGCAGCACAGGCAGGGGGAGGATGGAGTGGCGGAGAGGAGGAGGACAAAGGAAGGAGGAGGAAGCGGTGGAGGAGGATGGAGCAGCACAGGCAGGGGAGGACGGAGCACAGAGCGGTGGGAGGAGGAGGACGGAGGACAAAGCGGCGGGGTGGGGGAGGATGGAGCAGTACAGGCAGGGGGAGAACGGAGTATGGAGCGGCGGAGGGGAGGAGGACAAACGAAGGAGGAGGAAGCGGTGGGGTGGGGGAGGATGCAGCGGCACAGGCAGGGGGAGGATGAAGCTGCAGAGGGAGGCCGGAGCACAGCCGTGGGGGAGAGGAGGGTGGAGGACGAAGTGGTGGGGTGGGGGAAGCCGGAGCGGGAGGGGGAGGACGGAGCACAAAGCGGCAGTTGAGAGGAGGATGTAGGACAAAGCGGCGGGGTGGGGGAGGCCGGAGCAGCAGAGGCAGGGGAAGGACAATGGAAGGAAGAGGAAGCGGTGGTGTGGGGGAGGACGGAGCGGCAGGGAGAGGATGGAGCACAGTGTGGGGGAAGGGAGGGACGGAGGACAAAGCGGTGGAGTGGGGAAGGACGGAGCAGCACAGGCAGGGGGAGGATGGAGTGGCGGAGAACAAAGGAAGGAGGAGGGAGCGGTGCAGGAGGATGGAATGGCACAGGCAGGGGGAGGACGGAGCACAGAGCGGTGGGAGGAGGAGGATGGAGGACAAAGCGGCGGGGTGAACGAAGATGGAGCACTGTACAGCAGCTCAGTGGTTAGCAGAGTATACAAGGGCTCAGTGGTTAGCAGAGTATACGGTGGCTGAGTGGTTAGCACTGCGCGGTGGCTCAGTGGTTAGCACTGCGTGGTGGCTCAGTGGTTAGCACTGCGTGGTGGTTCAGTGGTTAGCACTGCGCGGTGGCTCAGTGGTTAGCACTGCGCGGTGGCTCAGTGGTTAGCACTGCGCGGTGGCACAGTGGTTAGCACTGTGTGGTGGCTCAGTGGTTAGCACTGCGCGGTGGCTCAGTGGTTAGCAAAGTATGGTCGCACGGTGTTTAGCACTGTACAGTGGCTCAGTGTTTAGCACTGTACGGTGGCTCAGTGGTTAGCAGTAAGTGCGGTGGGCAGAGTGGTCAGCGCAGTAGCGCGGTGGGCACAGTGGTCAGCGCAGCAGCGCGGTGGGCACAGTGGTCAGCGCAGCAGCGCGGTGGGCAGAGTGGTCAGCGCAGCAGCGCGGTGGGCACAGTGGTCAGCGCAGCAGCGGGGTGGGCAGAGTGGTCAGCGCAGCAGCGTGGTGGACAGGTGGCGGGGCGCAGGATGATGGCAAGCAGGGCAGCATGGAGCAAGCGGGGCAGGATGGTGGCGAGCGGGGCATGATGGATGGCGGCTGCAGGGGCGGGCTCGCACACACTCACACACCCACTCATAAAATAAAAAATCATTATGCTCACCTATCCTCTCTCTATCCAGTGCTGCCTCCAAAAGCAAGGTCCGTCTGCTTGCAGGACCTGTGATGATGTCATAGAGCATTATCGGGTCACCTGACCGCAGTTACCATGGTAACTGCGGTCAGGTGACCCGATAATGCTCTATGACATCATCACAGGTCCTGTAAGCAGACAGACCTTGCTGTTGGAGGCAGCACTGGATAGAGAGAGGATAGGTGAGCATAATGATTTTTTTTTTATGAGTGGGTGTGTTGCGGGCAGGGGTGGGAGACAGGAGTGTGTGGGATGCAGGAGAGGGTACCGATGGCGGGTGTGGGTCTTGTTTAGCCCCGCTAACGGTTGGCCATGTTAGGTCACCCAGAGTGGGTGTACAGCCAGCTTCAGCAGGATGTGACGTACCACACCGTTACATCCTGATGGAAGCTGGCTTAGGGTTTTATTATAATAGATATGAAAATCCACAATACAGAAAACAGTTAAAAAACATCCCGAAGAGCCATTGGATGACACGTTTCGAACTGGAGCGATCCCTACTCCTATCCTACAACAGAGGAACTAAAG
>JARQOC010001429.1:0-41561 GCA_033576535.1 Allobates femoralis
TTTCAATGCTTCTATCTTACCCCTTTGGCCTGTCAAAGTCAATGCAGCCATGGCTCCATTGAAATGCATAGGCTCTCCACTGAGATTCCATGGGTAACCATAGAGACTTCCATTGGTCTCTCATGAGGACTCCCATCCAGCCTTGACGAGGCTCCTGCTGCTTAGCTTTAACAGTCTGTCAAGGGCATGCACAAGGGTTTACAATGGCTGCTGACATGCTGGCTTCCATTTGTGGTCTTTTGAAGAGCATACATTAGTAAAAGTCAGTTTTAATTACTTTCAATGGCTTCTACTCTTACCAGCCTTTGGCCTGTCAAAAGTCAATGCAGCCATGGTCTCCCATTGAAATTGCCATAGCTCTCCCACTGAGATTCCATTGGGTAACCCATAGAGACTTCCATTGAGTCTCTCATGAGTCTCCATCCAGCCTTGACGAGGCTCTGCTGCTTAGCTTTAAAGTCTGTCAAGGCATGCACAATGGGTTTACAATGGCTGCTGACATGTGGCTTCCCATTTGTGGGTCTTTTGAAGAGGCATACATTAGTAAAAGTCAGTTTTAATTACTTTCAATGGCTTCACTCTTACCAGCCTTTGGCCTGTCAAAAGTCAATGCAGCCATGGTCTCCCATTGAAATTGCCATAGGCTCCCCACTGAGATTCCATTGGTAACCCATAGAGACTTCCATTGAGTCTCTCATGAGGTCTCCCATCCAGCCCTTGACGAGGCTCCTGCTGCTTAGCTTTAACAGTCTGTCAAGGGCATGCACAATGGGTTTACAATGGCTGCTGACATGCTGGCTTCCCATTTGTGGGTCTTTTGAAGAGGCATACATTAGTAAAAGTCAGTTTTAATTACTTTCAATGCTTCTACTCTTACCAGCCCTTTGGCCTGTCAAAAGTCAATGCAGCCATGGTCTCCCATTGAAATTGCCATAGGCCTCCACTGAGATTCCCATTGGGTAACCCATAGAGACTTCCATTGAGTCTCTCATGAGGTCTCCCATCCAGCCCTTGACGAGGCTCCTGCTGCTTAGCTTTAACAGTCTGTCAAGGGCATGCACAATGGGTTTACAATGGCTGCTGACATGCTGGCTTCCATTTGTGGGTCTTTTGAAGAGGCATACATTAGTAAAGTCAGTTTTAATACTTTCAATGGCTTCTACTTTACCAGCCCTTTGGCCTGTCAAAAGTCAATGCAGCCATGGTCTCCATTGAAATTGCATAGGCTCTCCACTGAGATTCCATTGGGTAACCCATAGAGACTTCCATTGAGTCTCTCATGAGGTCTCCCATCCAGCCTTGACCGAGCTCCTGCTGCTTAGCTTTAACAGTCTGTCAAGGGCATGCACAATGGTTTACATGGCTGCTGACATGCTGGCTTCCCATTTGTGGGTCTTTTGAAGAGGCATACATTAGTAAAAGTCAGTTTTAATTACTTTCAATGGCTTCTACTCTTACCAGCCCTTTGGCTGTCAAAGTCAATGAGCCATGGTCTCCATTGAATTGCCATAGGCTCTCCCAGAGATTCCATTGGTAACCATAGAGACTTCCATTGAGTCTCTCATGAGGTCTCCCATCCAGCCTTGACCAGGCTCCTGCTGCTTAGCTTTAACAGTCTGTCAAGGGCATGCACAATGGGTTTACAATGGCTGCTGACATGCTGGCTTCCCATTTGTGGGTCTTTTGAAGAGGCATACATTAGTAAAAGTCAGTTTTATTACTTTCAATGGCTTCTACTCTTACCAGCCCTTTGGCTGTCAAAAGTCAATGCAGCATGGTCTCCCATTGAAATTGCCATAGGCTCTCCACTGAGATTCCCATTGGGTAACCCATAGAGACTTCCATTGAGTCTCTCATGAGGTCTCCCATCCAGCCCTTGGACTCCTGCTGCTTAGCTTTAACAGTCTGTCAAGGCATGCACATGGGTTTAAATGGCTGCTGACATGCTGGCTTCCATTTGTGGGTCTTTTGAAGAGGCATACATTAGTAAAGTCAGTTTTAATTACTTTCAATGGCTTCTACTCTTCCAGCCTTTGGCCTGTCAAAAGTCAATGCAGCCATGGCTCCCATGAAATTGCCAAGGCTCTCCCACTGAGATTCCATTGGGTAACCCATAGAGACTTCCATTGAGTCTCTCATGAGGTCTCCCATCCAGCCCTTGACGAGGCTCCTGCTGCTTAGCTTTAACAGTCTGTCAAGGGCATGCACAATGGGTTTACAATGGCTGCTGACATGCTGGCTTCCATTTGTGGTCTTTTGAAGAGGCATACATTAGTAAAAGTCAGTTTAATTACTTTCAATGGCTTCTACTTTACCAGCCTTTGGCCTGTCAAAGTAATGAGCCATGGTCTCCCATTGAAATTGCCAAGGTCTCCCACGAGATTCCCATTGGGTAACCCATAGAGACTTCCATTGGTCTCTCATGAGGTCTCCCATCCAGCCTTGACAGGCTCCTGCTGCTAGCTTTAACAGTCTGTCAAGGGCATGCACAATGGGTTTACAATGGCTGCTGACATGCTGGCTTCCATTGTGGTCTTTGAAGAGGCATACATTAGTAAAAGTCAGTTTTAATTCTTTCAATGGCTTCTACTCTTACCAGCCTTTGGCCTGTCAAAAGTCAATGCAGCCATGGTCTCCATTGAAATTGCCATAGCTCTCCCACTGAGATTCCATTGGTAACCCATAGAACTTCCATTGAGTCTCTCATGAGGTCTCCCATCCAGCCCTTGACCGAGCTCCTGCTGCTTAGCTTTAACAGTCTGTCAAGGGCATGCACAATGGTTAAATGGCTGCTGACATGTGGCTTCCCATTTGTGGGTCTTTTGAAGAGGCATACATTAGTAAAAGTCAGTTTTAATTACTTTCAATGGCTTCACTCTTACCAGCCCTTTGGCCTGTCAAAAGTCAATGCAGCCATGGTCTCCCATTGAAATTGCCATAGGCTCCCACTGAGATTCCATTGGGTAACCCATAGGACTTCCATTGAGTCTCTCATGAGGTCTCCACCAGCCTTGACCGAGGCTCCTGCTGCTTAGCTTTAACAGTCTGTCAAGGGCAGCACAATGGGTTTACAATGGCTGCTGACATGCTGGCTTCCATTTGTGGGTCTTTTGAAGAGGCATACATTAGTAAAAGTCAGTTTTAATTACTTTCAATGCTTCTACTTTACCAGCCCTTTGGCCTGTCAAAAGTCAATGCAGCCATGGCTCCCATTGAAATGCATAGGCTCTCCACTGAGATTCCATTGGGTAACCCATAGAGACTTCCATTGGTCTCTCAGAGGTCTCCCATCCAGCCTTGACGAGGCTCCTGTGCTAGCTTTAACAGTCTGTCAAGGCATGCACATGGGTTTACAATGGCTGCTGACATGCTGGCTTCCCATTTGGTCTTTTGAAGAGGCATACATTAGTAAAAGTCAGTTTTATTACTTTCAATGGCTTCTACTCTTACCAGCCCTTTGGCCTGTCAAAAGTCAATGCAGCCATGGTCTCCCATTGAAATTGCCATAGGCTCTCCCACTGAGATTCCCATTGGGTAACCCATAGAGACTTCCATTGAGTCTCTCATGAGGTCTCCCATCCAGCCCTTGACCGAGGCTCCTGCTGCTTAGCTTTAACAGTCTGTCAAGGGCATGCACAATGGGTTTACAATGGCTGCTGACATGCTGGCTTCCCATTTGTGGGTCTTTTGAAGAGGCATACATTAGTAAAAGTCAGTTTTAATTACTTTCAATGGCTTCTACTCTTACCAGCCCTTTGGCCTGTCAAAAGTCAATGCAGCCATGGTCTCCCATTGAAATTGCCATAGGCTCTCCCACTGAGATTCCCATTGGGTAACCCATAGAGACTTCCATTGAGTCTCTCATGAGGTCTCCCATCCAGCCCTTGACCGAGGCTCCTGCTGCTTAGCTTTAACAGTCTGTCAAGGGCATGCACAATGGGTTTACAATGGCTGCTGACATGCTGGCTTCCCATTTGTGGGTCTTTTGAAGAGGCATACATTAGTAAAAGTCAGTTTTAATTACTTTCAATGGCTTCTACTCTTACCAGCCCTTTGGCCTGTCAAAAGTCAGTGCAGCCATGGTCTCACATTGAAATTGCCATAGGCTCTGCCACTGAGATTCCCATTGGGTAACCCATAGTGACTTCCATTGAGTCTCTCATGAGGTCTCCCATCCAGCCCTTGACCGAGGCTCCTGCTGCTTAGCTTTAACAGTCTGTCAAGGGCATGCACAATGGGTTTACAATGGCTGCTGACATGCTGGCTTCCCATTTGTGGGTCTTTTTTTTTTTTTACCCATATTTTTATTGGGTTTTAAACATTATAACATTTCCAAAATATTAGGATAAGCATATCCAACAGTAATGTTCACAATGCAAACACTGGTTTCTGTATTCAATCATATACAACAAGTTACAAATTCACAACAAATATCTTAATAACTCCCCTCCCTACCCACCCTGGAAATTATCCATTGCTCATGTTATGTCTTGTGCTCTCTAAAGAGTAATGGTGGGTTTACACACACCAATTTATCTGTTCAATCTCTGAACCAATCTCTGGTTGCAGTGAAATCATGGATACATTGCTCCATGTTGTACACAGCCACAAAATGGAGCAATGTATCCATGATTTCACTGCAACCAGAGATTGGTTCAGAGATTGAACAGATAAATTGGTGTGTGTAAACCCACCATAAGATTGAGATAGGGATATAGCAAATCCAATCTCATTCAGTTTCTCAAATGCCACACCTCAGTCTACCAAGCGTCCCTCCTAGCTCTCCTTCTGCGTACCACACCGACGAACGGAAGGGTAACATGAAATTAGTTATTTCACCATCTGAAAATTCTTTTTCGATGAAAACTCTCCATTTGGAGAAAAATTTCTTGGCTAGTTTACTCGGATTGCGTATCGCATCCATCGAGTCAAGCGTCAAAGTATGGCGCATCAGCATTTTGAGCTGCTTTAGGTCTGGGGGTTTGTCGTTAAGCCAATGTTGGAGAAGGAGTCTTTTAGCTATTATCGCAATATAATGCCAAAGGATATGTGGGTGTCCGTGGGCCCAGAATCTGTCTGATAGTGGAATATCCAACGTAACGGGTCTAAACCCTCCATATTGCCACACAACTCTTTAGCCCAGACTAGCACCCTCTTTCAGTATTCTTGTGTGTCAGGACAGGACCAAAGACCATGTTATATGTCCGTCATCTCAAGTTTACACTTTGGGCAGTGAGTCAATCTCTTTTGGTTGGCCTGGGAAGGGGGAATATTAAAACCTGGATGGTCCCATGCATAATCCTGAATTGGGAATCTCTCCATCTCTCATTACTTATGTACCGTCGCATAAGCCCCCATCCCTGTAAAAATTTTTGAGCGAGTTCGGGATCTTTAATGTGTTTTCGCCATTTGTTGAAAAACCCTCTCCTCTTTTGCGGGCGTAAAGTTTGTTGTATTTTGGCATACAATGAAGTGATGGATACATCGCCTTCATTTATAGTTAGTATTTCGGACCAAAGATTATTATCAACCTCTCCAGAGAGGTCCCGCAGTGTGTGAGAGGAGATGGTGGTTCAACTGACGATATTGTATCGCCTGAATTTGAGGTAAATTGAAAGCAGTCAGTACTTCCTTCTCCGTCATCCACCTCCGTCCCTCAAAATTTATAAGGTCTCCTAGTGTATTGACGCCTTTTTCTTTCCAAGTTTTAAAAAGAGAGTTTTCACGGCCTAACTTAAAGGCTGGGCATCTCCACGGATTAAATCGTTTGGAGATTTTCCATGCCAGTTTAAGTTTTTTCCTGACCTCTCTCCACGTTATGATGGTATCTCTATATATTACTGTGTTTTTCAAAGTGGCCGGAAGGCAGAATAACGGAGAATGCAGCAAAGCAGACAAATCCCAGGGCTTAGCCCACTCTCCCTCTAGTTCCAAATCTGAAAACTTACTTGTTCCCTTAACCCAGTCCAATACATTACGTAAGATACATGCTAGGTTATATCCCCTAACATCAGGAAGCTGCAGTCGCCCCTCTTGCTTGGGCTGTATTAAGGTCCTAAAGGCTAGCCTAGATCTCTTACCTCTCCATAGAAATTTTGTGAAGGCTTTGTTAATTCTTATAATGTCAGTATGTTTCATTAGCATAGGTATGGTCTGGAGAGGATAGAGCAGTTTTGAAAAGCTCATCATTTTAAGTAGATGGCAGCGTCCCATCAGAGACAGCGGCAGCCCTTCCCATCTTGCCAATTCCTGCTCTATCTTCGTAATGATCGGTAAAATGTTGAGTCTATATGTTAACCCACTGGATCTAGCTAAGTGTATCCCCAGATATTTGAGGCTAGTTTTCGCTATTGGTAATCCGCAGAAGTTATCCCCCTGCCGTTCTCCATTTTCTTGATTTATGAAGAGGACTTCACATTTATCTTTGTTGAGGGAGAAACCCGAATATCTACCCCATTTCTCAATGTCTGCCAATATATCTGGAAGGTCTCTTTCGGGGTTCTGAACATATAGGATGATATCGTCAGCGAAAAGTGAGAGCTTAATTTCAGCATCCCCTACCCTAAAACCTTCATAGGCGTTATGGCGTTCCAGATATAATGCCAGAGGTTCTATAGCCAGGTTAAAAAGAAGGGGCGATAGTGGGCATCCTTGTCTCGTTCCTTTTTGGAGAGTAAAGGAGTCCGACAGAAAACCTGGGGTATTGATACAAGCTTTGGGGTTACTATATAGTGCAGTAATATATTGCCGAAAGGGGCCTAGTATACCTATGGAGTCAAGCACTTTACCCAGCCATGACCATCTGACATTGTCGAATGCTTTTTCAGCGTCAAGAGTGATCATGGCTGGGTTACCACCTTTCATCTTCGTTTTCCGTCCCATAACATCGAGCATAAGCATTGCTTTTCTGATATTTGTAGTTGTTGACCTCCCCTTAACAAAGCCCGCCTGATGTGTGGGTATTAGTTTGGGTAGGACCACCGCCAATCTGTCAGCTAGAATTTTGGAGAGGAGCTTCAAATCTTGATTTATTAGAGAGATCGGTCTATAATTTGCTGGGTCTGTAGGCGTCTTTCCTGGTTTAGGTATTAGTTTGATATAAGCCAAATTCATTCTCTCCGGTATAGGCGCCCCACGCAAAATTGCATTATATAGGTCACACAACACCGGAGAGATCTGCTCCCTCAAGGTTTTGAAGAAAGCACCATTGTAGCCGTCTGGGCCGGGCGCTTTACCCGTATTTAAATGTTTTATAGCCATCTCAATTTCGTCAATCGTGACTGGGCTGTTAAGAAATTGAGTGTCTTCTTGGGAAACAGTTGGCAGTGTAATCCCACCCAACCAGGCAAGGCTATCTGAGTCGTCAGTATTGGTCTCCGTATAGAGTGAAGCATAATATCTGCCCAGTATTCGGGAAATACCCTTGGGATCATGCCAAATGTTGCCATGTGTATCCACTATCGCTTGTATAGGGGAGGGCTTAAGCCTACCCTTAGCTAGTCTTGCTAATAAGCGCCCCGCTTTATCCCCATATTTGTGGAGATCTAATTCCAATCGGTTTTTGTAAATGTCTTCTCGTTTTCCCGCCCATACATCAAAATCTTTCTTTGCCTGTTGCCACTTTTCTCTATCAGGAGCCATCATTGTGGATTGATAGCGTGTGAACGCATCTCTTACCTCTCGACTGGTTTGGACAAATTTGTCTTTGATTTGTCGTTTAATCCTCATGCTATAGGCCATAATATGCCCTCGCAGCACCGTTTTCGCTGTCTCCCAGTATAAAGCTGGATCTGATCTATGTTCCAGATTGTCGGAAGAGAAATTCGACCACCATTCACCCAGTAGTTTAGCAAAATTTTCTTCTCTGACAAACGTGTCGGGGAATCTCCATAAATAATCGGAGCCTTTTTCAAATTTGTCCCTGGTCTCTAACACCAACGGGCTATGGTCCGAGATCAGCATGTCCTCAATTGTAATATCTGTCATTTGTTGCATTATCTTGGGGGATACAAAGAACATATCCAATCTGGACCACGATCCATGGGGGTGCGAGAAGTGGGTAAATTCTCTACCCAGTGGGTTCGCTACTCTCCATGCATCTAATAACCCAGTGTCCTCTATTAAGCTTTCCAAAACACTGCGATCCTTTGATCTAACCCCTGCCTGTCTTCTCAACTGGGTTTGGGATGCAGTGCGTCTATCCTCCTCCTCTTTCATGACCATGTTAAAATCTCCACCGATTATTCTATTATTCCCATTGTCTAGGAGCAATGAATTTTGTAAATATTGGAAGAAAGGTTTCTGTTTCTCGTTAGGGGCATAAATATTGTAAATAATAAAGGTGTCGTTTTGAATTTGTAACGTTAATTGTATTAATCTACCTTCTTTATCTTTTGAAGTGGACAATAGTGAGTGAGATAGTGACCTATGTATCAATATTAAAACTCCCGCCTTTTTTCCTACTGCTCCCGAACCATAGACCTCACCTACCCATAGCTTTTTGAGTCGGAAAAAGTCCTCCTCAGCCAAGTGGGTCTCCTGGAGCAGAGCAATATCTACATGTAGTCTCTTGAGGTGGCTCAAGACCATCATGCGCTTTGCTGGGGAGCGCAGACCCTTAACATTCCAGGAGACCCACCTAACCATCAGAAGCCTCCCCACATAGGGCCCAGAATTTCCTTATAGTGAATATCCAAAAGTGATTGTTATCGCCTGATGCGAATGTGAATGAGGTGTGGCAGACATTGATGTTGTGGCTTATTAGAGACTCAATTCTAAGGATAATTCCCGTTTTTTTCCCCCCCTTCTTCCCATTTTCCCATCCCCAAATCACTCCAACACCTTTCATCAAAAAGTCGGTGACTTCACTTACGTCCTCCAGTGCACCCCACATAGGGAGCTCCCCCCGCCCCAGCCCCCGCCACCTCTGATAACAATTAATGAGGAAGCATCATAACTCCTCCATACTGCCCAAATAAACATTAATCATCAATAGACGACCATCCCCTGTAGAACATGAAATCAAATTGCCCAAGGGACATGTCTCGAGGATATATCCAATAAACATCCCACTTCCCACCGTCTCTCTCAAGTCCTCTGCAATCATGGATAATCAGATAGCTTCTATAAGCGTTTGAGTGGATCCCACCTTAGAGTAGCCATTGTCGGACGTCCACACCAGAGTTCAGTGCTGAATAAGGGTCTTTTAAGTACGTATGCGTCAATGCAGCAAAGTTCCTGTGTGATAATCTTAGTTAAAGAGAAAGAAGAGAAAGAGGGAAAAAAAAAAAAAAAAAAAAAAAAGGGGGGAGGGGGGGTTAAAGGGGGAAAATAACAAAAGGGGGGGAGAGGGGGGAAGAGAAAGAGGGGGGTGACAATATATTACTCTCTATCTTGTAGTGTAGTGCAGCCAGAACAGTTTTTCTCTTCCTTCAGGATATCCGCTGCAAATCCGCCGATTTCAGCCGTCAGTGGGTTTTGTCCATTTTAAATGTTTCCTATATCATTTCTTCCTTTGCCATCTATTTCCGGCTTGTCTCTGTTGTTTTGGATTACCCGGCGTTGCTCCCTTTTGCGCCTCATCATCCAATAGGGAGTATGACCTGAGTCTATATGATCTCACCGAGGTTCCGTCTATCTCAGTATCAGAATCTAGCGCAGGCGTAGGCTTCGCAGGTGACCTCCTACTAGTACGTGCTGGTGACTCAGATCTTCTTGGAGAGGTCGTATTATCCCTTACAGCAGCCATTGCCTCCTCCGGATCGGAGAAGGTCAACATGACACCCTCTCTAGATCTGAATCGTAGGGTTGCAGGAAAATTCAGCTGAAAGCGGATATTTCTTTTATGCAGCAACGAACATGTCTCACTGAATGCCCTTCTGCGACGTGTGACTTCTACAGAATAGTCCGCAAAGACCAGAGCTCTATGTCCCTGTAGTATAAGAGGGTGTTTTTTTGCTTTATATGCCCGAAGAATCTCTTCTTTGTCCCTGTGATTCGAAAAGTTTGCTATGGCGTGCCTGGATTTATTGGGCTCTCTGGACGCTGCTTTCGTGGCCAGGTGTTTCGTGGCTTCAGTCGTCCCTGATCGTCCCTAGGTAGACCTATTCTATGGGCGCGCTCTGTTTTGCATCTATGGGAAAGACCCAGGGCTTTAGGCAGTTCAACCTCGAAGATTTCTTCCAGTTGACTAACAGGGACAGACTCTGGGAGACCCACAATTTTTAAGTTACTGCGTCTCGTTCTATTTTCAATGTCTTCCAACTTATTATGTGTGTAATCAGCATGTTTTTGCAAGGCAAGAAGCTGTTCCTCAAGCTCCTGAATCCTGTCTTCTGCTGTTCCAATTCTAGATTCAGCCTCAAGAAGCTGCTGCTCATGTGTCTCCACTTTCACAGACAAGTCTCTAGTGGATGCAGCCACCATCTCTGCCACTGTGACCTTAAACTCTTCAGCCAAATGCACAGCCATTTCTTTAGCCAGTTTTTTATAGTCCAATCTCTGGAATCCCCAGCTATCTCCTGCCTCCTCTGCCCATGCATCAGAAGTGTGCTGGCTTTGCACTATACTTGTAGCTGCAGCTTGAGACTGTGATTGTTTCTGGGGCTGTTGCTGGTCACATAGGACTTCCACTGCCTGTGGTCTCTGTCCTGGGGGTTTTCATTCCTCCTCACTTGGATTTTCTCCTGGGAACCCTCTGGTCTCCCCTCTGATCCTTCACCTCCTGTCTCGTTCTCCCTATTCCCAGTCACATGCTCTGTATCGCCGTCCTGTGTCTTCCCCTTGTGTCCTGTGTGCAGACCGCGCCATCATTCCGGCCTGCACATGGCGTCCCGCCTTTCTCTCCCTCCTTATTCCTGGTAATGTAGCGGTCCATTGTGGACATGGCGGAGCTTACCGGGGTCGCGGCGGTTTCCTCCGGTCTGATGATTAATCAGGGGGCAGCCCTGGAGTGCAGTATTAGGCTGATGGTGGCGGATTGCCGAGGCGAGGAGCGGAGCGGGATCAGCCGCGTCCGCACATGGAGGGGCCGGAACCGGAAGTCCCATTTGTGGGTCTTTTGAAGAGGCATACATTAGTAAAAGTCAGTTTTAATAACTTTCAATGGCTTCTACTCTTACCAGCCCTTTGGCCTGTCAAAAGTCAATGCAGCCATGGTCTCCCATTGAAATTGCCATAGGCTCTCGCACTGAGATTCCCATTGGGTAACCCATAGAGACTTCCATTGAGTCTCTCATGAGGTCTCCCATCCAGCCCTTGACCGAGGCTCCTGCTGCTTAGCTTTAACAGGCTGTCAAGGGCATGCACAATGGGTTTACAATGGCTGCTGTAATGCTGGCTTCCTTCCCAATTGTGGGTCTTTTGAAGAGGCATACATTAGTAAAAGTCAGTTCTAATTACTTTCAACAGCTTCTACTCTTACGAGCCCTTTGGCCTGTCAAGACTCAATGCAGCCACGGTCTCCCATTGAAATTGCCGTAGGCTCTCCCACTGAGATTGCCATTGGGTAACCCATAGAGACTTCCATTGAGTCTCTCATGAGGTCTCCCATCCAGCCCTTGACCGAGGCTCCTGCTGCTTAGCTTTAACAGTCTGTCAAGGGCATGTACAATGGGTTTACAATGGCTGCTGACATGCTGGTTTCCCATTTGTGGGTCTTTTGAAGAGGCATACATTAGTAAAAGTCAGTTTTAATTACTTTTAATGGCTTCTACTCTTACCAGCCCTTTGGCCTGTCAAAAGTCAATGGAGCCATGGTCTCCCATTGAAATTGCCATAGGCTCTCCCACTGAGATTCCCATTGGGTAACCCATAGAGTCTTCCATTGAGTCTCTCATGAGGTCTCCATCCAGCCCTTGACCGAGGCTCCTGCTGCTTAGCTTTAACAGTCTGTCAAGGGCATGCACAATGGGTTTACAATGGCTGCTGACATGCTGGCTTCCCATTTGTGGGTCTTTTGAAGAGGCATGCATTAGTAAAAGTCAGTATTAATTACTTTCAATGGCTTCTACTCTTACCAGCCCTTTGGCCTGTCAAAAGTCAATGCAGCCATGGTCTCCCATTGAAATTGCCATAGGCTCTCCCACTGAGATACCCATTGGGTAACCCATAGAGTCTTCCATTGAGTCTCTCATGAGGTCTCCCATCCAGCCCTTGACCGAGGCTCCTGCTGCTTAGCTTTAACAGTCTGTCAAGGGCATGCACAATGGATTTACAATGGCTGCTGACATGCTGGCTTTCCTTTTGTGGGTCTTTTGAAGAGGCATACATTAGTAAAAGTCAGTTTTAATTACTTTCAATGGCTTCTACTCTTACCAGCCCTTTGGCCTGTCAAAAGTCAATGCAGCCATGGTCTCCCATTGAAATTGCCATAGGCTCTCCCACTGAGATTCCTATTGGGTAACCCATAGAGACTTCCATTGAGTCTCTCATGAAGTCTCCCATCCAGCCCTTGACCGAGGCTCCTGCTGCTTAGCTTTAACAGTCTGTCAAGGGCATGCACAATGGGTTTACAATGGCTGCTGACATGCTGGCTTTCCATTTGTGGGTCTTTTGAAGAGGCATACATTAGTAAAAGTCAGTTTTAATTACTTTCAATGGCTTCTACTCTTACCAGCCCTTTGGCCTGTCAAAAGTCAATGCAGCCATGGTCTCCAATTGAAATTGCCATAAGCTTTCCCACTGAGATTTCCATTGGGTAACCAATAGAGACTTCCATTGAGATTCCCATTGAGTCTCTCATGAGGTCTACCATCCAGCTCTTGACCAAGTCTCCTGCAGCTTAGCTTTAACAGTCTGTCAAGGGCATGCACAATGGGTTTACAATGGCTGCTGACATGCTGGCTTCCCATTTGTGGGTCTTTTGAAGAGGCATACATTAGTAAAAGTCAGTTTTAATTACTTTCAATGGCTTCTACTCTTACCAGCCCTTTGGCCTGTCAAGAGTCAATGCAGCCACTGTCTCCCATTGAAATTGCCATAGGCTCTCCCACTGAGATTCCCATTGGGTAACCCATAGAGACTTCCATCGAGATTCCCATTGAGTCTATCTTGAGGACTCCCATCCAGCTCTTAAACGAGGCTCCTGCTGCTTAGCTTTAACAGTCTGTCAAGGGCATGCACAATGGGTTTACAATGGCTGCTGACATGCTGGCTTCCCATCTGTGGGACTTTTGAAGAGGCATACATTACTAAAAGTCAGTTATAATTACTTTCAATGGCTTCTACTCTTACCAGCCCTTTGGCCTGTCAAAAAGCAATGCAGCCATGGCCTCCCATTGAAATTGCCATAGGCTCTCCCACTGAGATTCCCATTGGGTAACCCATAGAGACTTCCATTGAGTCTCTCATGAGGTCTCCCATCCAGCCCTTGACCGAGGCTCCTGCTGCTTAGCTTTAACAGTCTGTCGAGGGCATGCACAATGGTTTTACAATGGCTGCTGACATGCTGGCTTCCCATTTGTGGGTCTTTTGAAGAGGCATACATTAGTAAAAGTCAGTTTTAATTACTTTCAATGGCTTCTACTCTTACCAGCCCTTTGGCCTGTCAAAAGTCAATGCAGCCATGGTCTCCCATTGAAATTGCCATAATCTCTCCCACTGAGATTCCCATTGGGTAACCCATAGAGACTTCCTTTGAGTCTCTAATGAGGTCTCCTATCCAGCCCTTGACCAAGGCTCCTGCTACTTAGCTTTAACAGTCTGTCAAGGATATGCACAATGGGTTTACAATGGCTGCTGACATGCTAGCTTCCCATTTGTGGGTCTTTTGAAGAGGCATACATTAGTAAAAGTCAGTTTTAATTACTTTCAATGGCTTCTACTTTTACCAGCCCTTTGGCCTGTCAAAAGTCAATGCAGCCATGGTCTCCCATTGAAATTGCCATAGGCTCTCCCACTGAGATTCCCATTGGGTAACCCATAGAGACTTCCACTGAGTCTCTCATGAGGTCTCCCATCCAGCCCTTAACCGAGGCTCCTGCTGCTTAGCTTTAATAGTCTGTCAAGGGCAAGCACAATGGGTTTACAATGACTGCTGACATGCTGGCTTCCCATTTGTGGGTCTTTTGAAGAGGCATACATTAGTAAAAGTCAGTTTTAATTACTTTCAATGGCTTCTACTCTTACCAGCCCTTTGGCCTGTCAAAAGTCGATGCAGCCATGGTCTCCCATTGAAATTGCCATAGGCTCTCCCACTGAGATTCCCATTGGGTAACCCATAGAGACTTCCATTGAGTCTCTCATGAGGTCTCCCATCCAGCCCTTGACCAAGGCTCCTGCTGCTTAGCTTTAACAGTCTGTCAAGGGCATACACAATGGGTTTACAATGGCTGCTGACATGCTGGCTTCCCATTTGTGGGTCTTTTGAAGAGGCATACATTAGTAAAAGTCAGTTTTAATTACTTCCAATGGCTTCTACTCTTACCAGCCCTTTGGCCTGTCAAAAGTCAATGCAGGCATGGTCTCCCATTGAAATTGCCACAGGCTCTCCTACTGAGATTCCTATTGGGTAACCCATAGAGACTTCCATTGAGTTTCTCATGAGGTCTCCCATCTAGCCCTTGACCGAGGCTCCTGCTGCTTAGCTTTAACAGTCTGTCAAGGGCATGCACAATGGGTTTACAATGGCTGCTGACATGCTGGCTTCCCATTTGTGGGTCTTTTGAAGAGGCATACATTAGTAAAAGTCAGTTTTAATTACTTTCAATAGCTTCTACTCTTACCAGCCCTTTGGCCTGTCAAAAGTCATTGCAGCCATGGTCTCCCATTGAAATTGCCATAGGCTCTCCCACTGAGATTCCCATTGGGTAACCCATAGAGACTTCCATTGAGTCTCTCATGAGGTCTCCTATCCAGCCCTTGACCAAGGCTCCTGCTACTTAGCTTTAACAGTCTGTCAAGGATATGCACAATGGGTTTACAATGGCTGCTGACATGCTGGCTTCCCATTTGTGGGTCTTTTTAAGAGGCATACTATAGTAAAAGTCAGTTTTAATTACTTTCAATGGCTTCTACTCTTACCAGCCCTTTGGCCTGTGAAAAGTCAATGCAGCCATGGCCTCCCATTGAAATTGCCATAGGCTCTCCCACAGAGATTCCCATTGGGTAACCCATAGAGACTTCCATTGAGTCTCTCATGAGGTCTCCATCCAGCCCTTTACCGAGGCTCCTGCTGCTTAGCTTTAACAGTCTGTCAAGGGCATGCACAATCGGTTTACAATGGCTGCTGACATGCTGGCTTCCCATTTGTGGGTCTTTTGAAGAGGCATACATTAGTAAAAGTCAGTTTTAATTACTTTCAATGGCTTCTTCTCTTACCAGCCCTTTGGCCTGTCAAAAGTGAATGCAGCCATGGTCTCCCATTGAAATTGCCATAGGCTCTCCCACTGAGATTCCCATTGGGTAACCCATAGAGACTTCCATTGAGTCTCTCATGAGGTCTCCCATCCAGCCCTTGACCGAGGCTCCTGCTGCTTAGCTTTAACAGGCTGTCAAGGGCATGCACAATGGGTTTACAATGGCTGCTGTAATGCTGGCTTCCTTCCCAATTGTGGGTCTTTTGAAGAGGCATACATTAGTAAAAGTCAGTTCTAATTACTTTCAACAGCTTCTACTCTTACGAGCCCTTTGGCCTGTCAAGACTCAATGCAGCCACGGTCTCCCATTGAAATTGCCGTAGGCTCTCCACTGAGATTGCCATTGGGTAACCCATAGAGACTTCCATTGAGTCTCTCATGAGGTCTCCCATCCAGCCCTTGACCGAGGCTCCTGCTGCTTAGCTTTAACAGTCTGTCAAGGGCATGTACAATGGGTTTACAATGGCTGCTGACATGCTGGTTTCCCATTTGTGGGTCTTTTGAAGAGGCATACATTAGTAAAAGTCAGTTTTAATTACTTTTAATGGCTTCTACTCTTACCAGCCCTTTGGCCTGTCAAAAGTCAATGGAGCCATGGTCTCCCATTGAAATTGCCATAGGCTCTCCCACTGAGATTCCCATTGGGTAACCCATAGAGTCTTCCATTGAGTCTCTCATGAGGTCTCCCATCCAGCCCTTGACCGAGGCTCCTGCTGCTTAGCTTTAACAGTCTGTCAAGGGCATGCACAATGGGTTTACAATGGCTGCTGACATGCTGGCTTCCCATTTGTGGGTCTTTTGAAGAGGCATGCATTAGTAAAAGTCAGTATTAATTACTTTCAATGGCTTCTACTCTTACCAGCCCTTTGGCCTGTCAAAAGTCAATGCAGCCATGGTCTCCCATTGAAATTGCCATAGGCTCTCCCACTGAGATACCCATTGGGTAACCCATAGAGTCTTCCATTGAGATTCCCATTGAGTCTCTCATGAGGTCTACCATCCAGCTCTTGACCAAGTCTCCTGCAGCTTAGCTTTAACAGTCTGTCAAGGGCATGCACAATGGGTTTACAATGGCTGCTGACATGCTGGCTTCCCATTTGTGGGTCTTTTGAAGAGGCATACATTAGTAAAAGTCAGTTTTAATTACTTTCAATGGCTTCTACTCTTACCAGCCCTTTGGCCTGTCAAGAGTCAATGCAGCCACTGTCTCCCATTGAAATTGCCATAGGCTCTCCCACTGAGATTCCCATTGGGTAACCCATAGAGACTTCCATCGAGATTCCCATTGAGTCTATCTTGAGGACTCCCATCCAGCTCTTAAACGAGGCTCCTGCTGCTTAGCTTTAACAGTCTGTCAAGGGCATGCACAATGGGTTTACAATGGCTGCTGACATGCTGGCTTCCCATCTGTGGGACTTTTGAAGAGGCATACATTACTAAAAGTCAGTTATAATTACTTTCAATGGCTTCTACTCTTACCAGCCCTTTGGCCTGTCAAAAAGCAATGCAGCCATGGCCTCCCATTGAAATTGCCATAGGCTCTCCCACTGAGATTCCCATTGGGTAACCCATAGAGACTTCCATTGAGTCTCTCATGAGGTCTCCCATCCAGCCCTTGACCGAGGATCCTGCTGCTTAGCATTAGCAGTCTGTCAAGGGCATTCACAATGGGTTTATAATGGCTGCTGACATGCTGGCTTCCCATTTGTGGGTCTTTTGAAGAGGCATACATTAGTAAAAGTCAATTTTAATTACTTTCAATGGCTTCTACTCTTACCAGCCCTTTGGCCTGTCAAAAGTCAATGCAGCCATGGTCTCCCATTGAAATTGCCATAGGCTCTCCCACTGAGATTCCCATTGGGTAACCCATAGAGACTTCCATTGAGTCTCTCATGAGGTCTCCCATCCAGCCCTTGACCGAGGCTCCTGCTGCTTAGCTTTAACAGTCTGTCGAGGGCATGCACAATGGTTTTACAATGGCTGCTGACATGCTGGCTTCCCATTTGTGGGTCTTTGAAGAGGCATACATTAGTAAAAGTCAGTTTTAATTACTTTCAATGGCTTCTACTCTTACAGCCCTTTGGCCTGTCAAAAGTCGATGCAGCCATGGTCTCCCATTGAAATTGCCATAGGCTCTCCCACTGAGATTCCCATTGGTAACCCATAGAGACTTCCATTGAGTCTCTCATGAGGTCTCCCATCCAGCCTTGACCGAGGATCTGCTGCTTAGCATTAACAGTCTGTCAAGGGCATTCACGATGGGTTTATAATGGCTGCTGACATGCGGCTTCCCATTTGTGGTCTTTGAAGAGGCATACATTAGTAAAAGTCAGTTTTAATTACTTTCAATGGCTTCTACTCTTACCAGCCCTTTGGCCTGTCAAAAGTCAATGCAGCCATGGTCTCCCATTGAAATTGCCATAGGCTCTCCCACTGAGATTCCCATTGGATAACCCATAGAGACTTCTATTGATCTCTCATGAGATCTCCCATCCAGCCCTTGACCGAGGCTCCTGTGCTTACTTTAACAGTCTGTCAAGGGCATGCACAATAGGTTTACAATGGCTGCTGACATGCTGCTTCCCATTTGTGGGTCTTTGAAGAGGCAAACATTAGTAAAAGTCAGTTTAATTACTTTCAATGGCTTCTACTCTTACCAGCCCTTTGGCCTGTCAAAAGTCAATGCAGCCATGGTCTCCCATTGAAATTCATAGGCTCTCCCACTGAGAGTCCCATTGGTAACCCACAGAGTCTTCCATGAGTCTCTCATGATATCTCCCATACAGCCCTTGACCAAGGCTCCTCTGCTTAGCTTTAACAGTCTGTCAAGGGCATACACAATGGGTTTACAATGGCTGCTGACATGCTGGCTTCCCATTTGTGGTCTTTTGAAGAGGCATACATTAGTAAAAGTCAGTTTAATTACTTCCAATGGCTTCTACTCTACCAGCCCTTTGGCCTGTCAAAGTCAATGCAGGCATGTCTCCATTGAAATTGCCACAGCTCTCCTACTGAGATTCCCATGGGTAACCCATAGAGACTTCATTGAGTTTCTCATGAGGTCTCCCATCTAGCCCTTGACCGAGGCTCCTGCTGCTTAGCTTTAACAGTCTGTCAAGGGCATCCACAATGGTTTACAATGGCTGCTGACATGCTGGCTTCCCATTTGTGGTCTTTTGAAGAGGCATACATTAGTAAAAGTCAGTTTTAATTACTTTCAATAGCTTCTACTCTTACCAGCCCTTTGGCCTGTCAAAAGTCATTGCAGCCATGGTCTCCCATTGAAATTGCCATAGGCTCTCCCACTGAGATTCCCATTGGGTAACCCATAGAGACTTCCATTGAGTCTCTCATGAGGTCTCCTATCCAGCCCTTGACCAAGGCTCCTGCTACTTAGCTTTAACAGTCTGTCAAGGATATGCACAATGGGTTTACAATGCTGCTGACATGCTGGCTTCCCATTTGTGGTCTTTTTAAGAGGCATACTATAGTAAAAGTCAGTTTTAATTACTTTCAATGGCTTCTACTCTTACCAGCCCTTTGGCCTGTGAAAAGTCAATGCAGCCATGGCCTCCCATTGAAATTGCCATAGGCTCTCCCACAGAGATTCCCATTGGGTAACCCATAGAGACTTCCATTGAGTCTCTCATGAGGTCTCCCATCCAGCCCTTACCGAGGCTCTGCTGCTTAGCTTTAACAGTCTGTCAAGGGCATGCACAATGGTTTACAATGGCTGCTGACATGCTGCTTCCATTTGTGGGTCTTTTGAAGAGGCATACATTAGTAAAAGTCAGTTTTAATTACTTTCAATGGCTTCTTCTCTTACCAGCCCTTTGGCCTGTCAAAAGTGAATGCAGCCATGGTCTCCCATTGAAATTGCCATAGGCTCTCCCACTGAGATTCCCATTGGGTAACCCATAGAGACTTCCATTGAGTCTCTCATGAGGTCTCCCATCCAGCCCTTGACCGAGGCTCCTGCTGCTTAGCTTTAATAGTCTGTCAAGGGCAAGCACAATGGGTTTACAATGGCTGCTGACATGCTGGCTTCCCATTTGTGGGTCTTTTGAAGAGGCATACATTAGTAAAAGTCAGTTTTAATTACTTTCAATGGCTTCTACTCTTACCAGCCCTTTGGCCTGTCAAAAGTCAATGCAGCCATGGTCTCCATTGAAATTGCCATAGGCTCTCCCACTGAGATTCCCATTGGGTAACCCATAGAGACTCCATTGAGTCTCTCATGAGGTCTCCCATCCAGCCCTTGACCGAGGCTCTGCTGCTTAGCTTAACAGTCTGTCAAGGGCATGCACATGGGTTTACAATGGCTGCTGACATGCTGACTTCCTATTTGTGGGTCTTTTGAAGAGGCATACATTAGTAAAAGTCAGTTTTAATTACTTTCAATGGCTTCTACTCTTACCAGCCCTTTGGCCTGTCAAAAGTCAATGCAGCCATGTCTCCCATTGAAATTGCCATAGGCTCTCCCACTGAGATTCCCATTGGGTAACCCATAGAGACTTCATTGAGTCTCTCATGAGGTCTCCCATCCTGCCCTTGACCGAGGCTCCTGCTGTTAGCTTTAACAGTCTGTCAAGGGCATGCACAATGAGGTTTACAATGGCTGCTGACATGCTGGCTCAATTTGTGGGTCTTTTGAAGAGGCATACATTAGTAAAAGTCAGTTTTAATTACTTTCAATGGCTTCTACTCTTACCAGCCTTTGGCCAGTCAAAAGTCAATGCAGCCATGGTCTCCCATTGAAATTGCCATAGGCTCTCCCACTGAGATTCCCATTGGGTAACCCATAGAGACTTCCATTGAGTCTCTCATGAGGTCTCCCATCCAGCCCTTACCGAGGCTCCTGCTGCTTAGCTTTAAAGTCTGTCAAGGGCATGCACAATGGGTTTACAATGGCTGCTGACATGCGGCTTCCCATTTGTGGGTCTTTTGAAGAGGCATACATTAGTAAAAGTCAGTTTTAATTACTTTCAATGGCTTCTACTCTTACCAGCCCTTTGGCCTGTCAAAAGTCAATGCAGCCATGGTCTCCCATTGAAATTGCCATAGGCTCTCCCACTGAGATTCCCATTGGGTAACCCATAGAGACTTCCATTGAGTCTCTCATGAGGTCTCCCATCCAGCCCTTGACCGAGGCTTCTGCTGCTTAGCTTTAACAGTCTGTCAAGGGCATTGGGTAACCATAGAGACTTCCATTGAGTCTCTCATGAGGTCTCCCATCCAGCCCTTGACCAAGGCTCCTGCTGCTTAGCTTTAATAGTCTGTCAAGGGCAAGCACAATGGGTTTACAATGGCTGCTGACATGCTGGCTTCCCATTTGTGGGTCTTTTGAAGAGGCATACATTAGTAAAAGTCAGTTTTAATTACTTTCAATGGCTTCTACTCTTACCAGCCCTTTGGCCTGTCAAAAGTCAATGCAGCCATGGTCTCCATTGAAATTGCCATAGGCTCTCCCACTGAGATTCCCATTGGGTAACCCATAGAGACTTCCATTGAGTCTCTCATGAGGTCTCCCATCCAGCCCTTGACCGAGGCTCTGCTGCTTAGCTTTAACAGTCTGTCAAGGGCATGCACAATGGGTTTACAATGGCTGCTGACATGCTGGCTTCCATTTGTGGGTCTTTTGAAGAGGCATACATTAGTAAAAGTCAGTTTTAATTACTTTCAATGGCTTCTACTCTTACCAGCCCTTTGGCCTGTCAAAAGTCAATGCAGCCATGGTCTCCCATTGAAATTGCCATAGGCTCTCCCACTGAGATTCCCATTGGGTAACCCATAGAGACTTCCATTGAGTCTCTCATGAGGTCTCCCATCCAGCCCTTGACCGAGGCTCCTGCTACTTAGCTTTAACAGTCTGTCAAGGATATGCACAATGGGTTTACAATGGCTGCTGACATGCTAGCTTCCCATTTGTGGGTCTTTTGAAGAGGCATACATTAGTAAAAGTCAGTTTTAATTACTTTCAATGGCTTCTACTTTTACCAGCCCTTTGGCCTGTCAAAAGTCAATGCAGCCATGGTCTCCCATTGAAATTGCCATAGGCTCTCCCACTGAGATTCCCATTGGGTAACCCATAGAGACTTCCACTGAGTTTCTCATGAGGTCTCCCATCCAGCCCTTGGCCGAGGCTCCTGCTGCTTAGCTTTAACAGTCTGTCAAGGGCATGCACAATGGGTTTACAATGGCTGCTGACATGCGGGCTTCCCATTTGTGGGTCTTTTGATGAGGCATACATTAGTAAAAGTCAGTTTTAATTACTTTCAATGGCTTCTACTCTTACCAGCCCTTTAGCCTGTCAAAAGTCAATGCAGCCATGGTCTCCCATTGAAATTGCCATAGGCTCTCCCACTGAGATTCCCATTGGGTAACCCATAGAGACATCCATTGAGTCTCTCATGAGGTCTCCCATCCAGCCCTTGACCGAGGCTCTTGCTGCTTAGCTTTAACAGTCTGTCAAGGGCATGCACAATGGGTTTACAATGGCTGCTGACATGCTGACTTCCTATTTGTGGGTCTTTTGAAGAGGCATACATTAGTAAAAGTCAGTTTTAATTACTTTCAATGGCTTCTACTCTTACCAGCCCTTTGGCCTGTCAAAAGTCAATGCAGCCATGGTCTCCCATTGAAATTGCCATAGGCTCTCCCACTGAGATTCCCATTGGGTAACCCATAGAGACTTACATTGAGTCTCTCATGAGGTCTCCCATCCAGCCCTTGACCGAGGCTCCTGCTGTTTAGCTTTAACAGTCTGTCAAGGGCATGCACAATGGGTTTACAATGGCTGCTGACATGCTGGCTTCAAATTTGTGGGTCTTTTGAAGAGGCATACATTAGTAAAAGTCAGTTTTAATTACTTTCAATGGCTTCTACTCTTACCAGCCCTTTGGCCAGTCAAAGTCAATGCAGCCATGGTCTCCCATTGAAATTGCCATAGGCTCTCCCACTGAGATTCCCATTGGGTAACCCATAGAGACTTCCATTGAGTCTCTCATGAGGTCTCCCATCCAGCCCTTTACCGAGGCTCCTGCTGCTTAGCTTTAATAGTCTGTCAAGGGCATGCACAATGGGTTTACAATGGCTGCTGACATGCGGGCTTCCCATTTGTGGGTCTTTTGAAGAGGCATACATTAGTAAAAGTCAGTTTTAATTACTTTCAATGGCTTCTACTCTTACCAGCCCTTTGGCCTGTCAAAAGTCAATGCAGCCATGGTCTCCCATTGAAATTGCCATAGGCTCTCCCACTGAGATTCCCATTGGGTAACCCATAGAGACTTCCATTGAGTCTCTCATGAGGTCTCCCATCCAGCCCTTGACCGAGGCTTCTGCTGCTTAGCTTTAACAGTCTGTCAAGGGCATGCACAATGGGTTTACAATGGCTGCTGACATGCTGGCTTCAAATTTGTGGGTCTTTTGAAGAGGCATACATTAGTAAAAGTCAGTTTTAATTACTTTCAAGGGCTTCTACTTTTACCAGCCCTTTGGCCTGTCAAAAGTCAATGCAGCCATGGTCTCCCATTGAAATTGCCATAGGCTCTCCCACTGAGATTCCCATTGGGTAACCCATAGAGACTTCCATTGTGTCTCTCATGAGGTCTCCCATCCAGCCCTCGACCGAGGCTCCTGCTGCTTAGCTTTAACAGTCTGTCAAGGGCATGCACAATAGGTTTACAATAGCTGCTGACATGCTGGCTTCCCATTTGTGGGTCTTTTGAAGAGGCATACATTAGTAAAAGTCAGTTTTAATTACTTTCAATGGCTTCTACTCTTACCAGCCCTTTGACATGTCAAATGTCAATGCAGCCATGGTCTCCCATGGAAATTGCCATAGACTCTCCCACTGAGATTCCCATTGGGTAACCCATAGAGACTTCCATTGAGTCTCTCATGAGGTCTCCCATCCAGCCCTTTACCGAGGCTCCTGCTGCTTAGCTTTAATAGACTGTCAAGGGCATGCACAATGGGTTTACAATGGCTGCTGACATGCGAGCTTCCCATTTGTGGGTCTTTTGAAGAGGCATACATTAGTAAAAGTCAGTTTTGATTACTTTCAATGGCTTCTACTTTTACCAGCTCTTTGGCCTGTCTAAAGTCAATGCAGCCATGGTCTCCCATTGAAATTGCCATAATCTCTCCCACTGAGATTCCCATTGGGTAACCCATAGAGACTTCCATTGAGTCTCTCATGAGGTCTCCCATCCAGCCCTTGACCAAGGCTCCTGCTACTTAGCTTTAACAGTCTGTCACGGGCATGCACAATGGGTTTACAATGGCTGCTGACATGCTGGCTTCCCATTTGTGGGTATTTTGAAGAGGCATACATTAGTAAAAGTCAGTTTTAATTACTTTCAAAGGCTTCTACTTTTACCAGCCCTTTGGCCTGTCAAAAGTCAATGCAGCCATGGTCTCCCATTGAAATTGCCATAGGCTCTCCCACTGAGATTCATAAAAAAACTGTGTTACTATGTAAAAAAAAAAAAAAAACTAATTGTCTATTTTCACTGTTTAGACGCGAAAACACACTTTAATGTCAAAGCAATGAATTTTTCTCCTAAACTACTGGAGCAGTGATGCTGTTCTTTGGGATTCCTGCTTAGGTTTATGAAGAGAGCAGAATGGGACAAAAAGTTTGAATTAATCTTCTTTTTAGCCAGAGATATAGTCAATCGTATGTTTAATTGTCTATTTTCACTGTTTAGATGCGAAAACACACTTTAATGTCAAAGCAATGAATTTTTCTCCTAAACTACTGGAGCAGTGATGCTGTTCTTTGGGATTCCTGCTTAGGTTCATGAAGAGAGCAGAATGGGACTAAAAGTTTGAATTCATCTTCTTTCTAGCCAGAGATAAAGTCAAACGTATGTATAAATGTCTATTTTCACTGTTTAGACGCGAAAACACACTTTCATGTCAAAGCAATGAATTTTTCTCCTAAACTACTGGAGCAGTGATGCTGTTCTTTGGGATTCCTGCTTAAGTTCATGAAGAGAGCAGAATGGGACAAAAAGTTTGAATTTATCTTCTTTCTAGCCAGAGATATAGTCAAACGTATGTTTAAATGTCGATTTTCATTGTTTAGACGCGAAAAACACACTTTCATGTTAAAGCAATGAATTTTTCTCCTAAACTACTAGAGCAGTGATGCTGTTCTTTGGGATTCCTGCTTAAGTTCATGAGGAGAGCAGAATGGGACAAAAAGTTTGAATTTATCTTCTTTCTAGCCAGAGATATAGTCAAACGTATGTTTAAATGTCTATTTTCACTGTTTAGACGCGGAAAACACACTTTCATGTCAAAGCAATGAATTTTTCTCCTAAACTACTGGAGCAGTCATGCTGTTCTTTGGGATTCCTGCTTAGGTTCATGAAGAGAGCAGAATGGGACAAAAAGTTTGAATTTATCTTCTTTCTAGCCAGAGATATAGTCAAACGTATGTTTAAATGTCTATTTTCACTGTTTAGACGCGAAAACACACTTTCATGTCAAAGCAATGAATTTTTCTCCTAAACTACTGGAGCAGTGATGCTGGTCTTTGGGATTCCTGCTTAGGTTCATGAAGACAGCAGAATGGGACAAAAAGTTTGAATTTATCTTCTTTTTAGCCAGAGATATAGTCAAACGTATGTTTAAATGTCTATTTTCACTGTTTTGATGCGAAAACACACTTTCATGTCAAAGCAATGAATTTTTCTCCTAAACTACTGGAGCTGTGATGCTGTTCTTTGGGATTCCTGCTTAGGTTCATGAAGAGAGCAGAATGGGGCAAAAACTTTGAATTTATCTTCTTTCTAGCCAGAGATATAGTCAAACGTATGTTTAAATGTCCATTTTCACTGTTTAGACGCGAAAACACACTTTCATGTCAAAGAAATGAATTTTTCTCCTAAACTACTGGAGCAGTCATGCTGTTCTTTGGGATTCCTGCTTAGGTTCATGAAGAGAGCAGAATGGGACAAAAAGTTTGAATTTATTATTATTATTATTATTATTATTTATTTATATAGCGCCATTGGGTTCCATGGCGCTTTACATGAGGATGAGGGAGACAAGAACAAGTACACTAAATCTAGGCGATCAGGACGTACAGGTACAGGAGGGGCAGGGAACCTGTCCACGAGGGCTCACAGTCTATGAGGGGTGGGTAAGGATACAGTAGGATGGGGGAATGTCATGTATGGGGCGTTCGCCTGGGTCTCATGGCAGGTTGTAGGCTTGACGGAACAGGTGAGTCTTCAGGTGACACTTGAAGTTACTCAGGGTAGGAGAGTGTCTGACGTGTTCGGGTAGGGAGTTCCAGAGTAAGGCAGATGCCCGGGAGAAGTCCTGGACTCGGTTGTGTGAAGAGGTGATGAGGGGGAGCAGAGGAGGAGTTCTTGGGAGGAGCGGAGGTTGCGTGAGGGTAGGTATCGGGAGACCAGGTCGGAGATGTATGGTGGGGCCAGGTTGTGTATGGCTTTGTAGGTCATGGTTAGTGTTTTGAATTGGGATCTCTTGGAGACGGGGAGCCAGTGAAGGGCTTGGCAGAGGGGGGAGACAGGGGAGTAGCGGGAGGACATATAGATGAGTCGGGCAGCGGAGTTGAGGATAGACTGGAGAGGTGTGAGGGAGTTAGCCGGGAGGCCATTGAGAAGGAGGTTGCAGTAGTCAAGGCGGGAGATGATAAGAGCATGGATGAGTGTTTTAGCGGTGTCGTGGGTGAGGAAGGAGCGGATCCGTGAGATGTTCTTGAGCTGGAGCCGGAGGGATGTGGTGAGGGCCTCGATGTGGGGTTTGAAGGATAGGGAGGAGTCAAGGATTACCCCGAGACACTTGGCTTGGGGGACTGGGGAGAGGGCGCAGTCGTTGATGCAGATGGATAGGTTGGGAGGTGGGGTGGAATTTCTTGGGGGGAAGACTATGAATTCAGTTTTGTCCATGTTGAGTTTAAGGAAGCGAGCAGAGAAGAAGGATGAGATGGCGGAAAGGCATTGAGGGATTTTCGAGAGTAGGGAGGTGATGTCAGGGCCGGACAGGTAGATTTGGGTGTCATCGGCGTAGAGGTGGTACTGGAGGCCATGGGACTCGATGAGTTGCCCTAGGCCGAGAGTGTAAATGGAGAAAAGTAGGGGTCCCAGGACGGAACCTTGGGGACTCCGACAGAAAGGGGGTAGGGTGAGGAGGAGGTGTGGGAGTGGGAGACGCTGAAGGTCCGATCTGCTAGGTATGAGGAGATCCAGGAGAGGGCAAGGTGGGTGATGCCAAGGGATTCCAGGATCCGGAGAAGAAGGGAGTGGTCAACCGTGTCGAAGGCGGCAGACAGGTCAAGGAGTAGCAGGATGGAGTAGTGGTGTTTGTTCTTGGCGGTCAGTAGGTCGTTGGTGACTTTGGTCAGGGCTGTTTCGGTGGAATGGAGGGGTCGAAAGCCGGACTGTAGGCGGTCGAAGTGGGAGCACGAGGAGAGGTGAGAGGACAGTTCGGAGTGGACGTGTTGTTCAAGTAGCTTAGAGGCGAATGGGAGAAGAGATATGGGGCGATAGTTAGAGACAGAGGTAGGGTCAAGTGAGGGTTTTTTTAGGATGGGCGTGATTAGGGCGTGTTTGAAGGCCGAGGGGAAGGTACCAGTGCGAAGTGAAAGGTTAAAGAGGTGGGTGAGGGCTGGGATGAAAATGGAGGTGTGGTTGGGAATGAGGTGGGATGGGAGTGGGTCGTGGGCGCTGGTGGTGAGGTGTGATTTTGACAGGAGGGAGGAAAGTTGGTCTTCAGTTATGGGGGGGAAGTGGCTGATGGAGGAGGAGGGCAGTGTAGGTGGGAAGGGGAGTTGTGGGGATAGTGGACTGAAGCTGCTTCTGATCTTGTCGATCTTCTCCTTGAAGAAGGTCGCAAAGTCTTCAGCAGAGATGAGGGGAGAAGGGGGAGGAGCAGGTGGGCGAAGTAAGGAGTTGAAAGTTTTGAAGAGCTGTTTGGGGTTGCGGGACAGAGAGGTTATAAGGGATGAGAAGAACACTTGCTTGGCTGTAGCGAGTGCCGTCTTGAAGTCAGTGATGGATTGCTTGAACAGAGCAAAGTGCTCGGGGGTGTGAGACTTTTTCCATCTCCTCTCGGCGACTCTGGACGCCCGTCTCAGGTTTTTAGTGAGGGTGGTGTGCCAGGGTTGCCTGTTAATGCGTGGAGCATGGAGAGTGAGGGGGGCGGCTAGGTCGAGAGCGTTCATTATGGTGGTGTTGTATAGGGTGGTGGCAATGTCAATGTCGTCAGCGCAGAGTAGGTCGGTGAGAGGGAGGAGTGATTCAGAGAATAAAGGAAGATCAAGATCTTTTAGGTTTCGGCGAGGGTGATCAAGTTTGCGGAGAGGGGGTAGTGTGGCAGGGGAGGAGAGGGCGGAGAAGGTCAAGAGATGGTGGTCGGACAGTGTGAGTACTGAGGTTGTGAGGTTAGAGAGGGAGCAAAGGCGGGTAAAGATGAGGTCAAGCGTGTGGCCTTGTTCGTGGGTGGGAGAGGAGGACCATTGGGAGAGCCCTAGGGAAGTGGTCAAGGAAAGAAGGTTGGAGGCGGCTGGGCGGGGAGTGTCAATGGGGATATTGAAGTCGCCCATGATGATGGAGGGGATGTCAGTGGAGAGGAAGTGAAGTAGCCAGGTGGTGAAGTGGTCAAGGAAGGAGGCGGTGGGTCCGGGGGGGCGGTAGATGATGGCTATTTGGAGGTTGCAGGGGGAGAAGATTCGGACTGAGTGGGCTTCGAAGGAGGGGACAGTGACGGATGGGGGCTGGGGGATGGGGCTGAAGGTGCAGGAGTTGGACAGCAGTATGCCGACTCCACCGCCGTGCTTGCCAGAGGGACGGGGGGTGTGGGACAGGCTGAGGCCGCCGTAGGATAGTGCGGCAGGGGAGGCCGTGTCAGAGGGGGTGAGCCAGGTCTCGGTGAGGCCAAGGAATGACAGTTTCCTGGAGATAAAGAGATCATGGATGTCGGGGAGTTTGTTGCACACTGAGCGGGCATTCCAGAGTGCGCCGGGTAGAGCGGTAGGTGGGGCCTGGGTTGGGGGAATGGGTCTGATGTTGGTGGGGTTGCGAGAGCTAGTGGTCATGAGGTTGCGAGGGTTGGTGGTGGGTCGCGGGATGAAGGTTGTTGTGGGGATGTTGCGGGGGGGGCCAGGATTGGGGGAGATGTCACCGGCAAGGAGGAGGAGTAGGCCGAGGGTTAGCAGGTGGGAGCATGAGAGCTTGCGAGGCGGGCGTGCTTGTTTGGTGATTGAGGATTGAAAGTGAATGAAAAGGTCGGTAAAGGTTCTTTCTAGCCAGAGATGTAGTCAAACGTATGTTTAAATGTCCATTTTCACTGTTTAGACGCGAAAACACACTTTCATGTCAAAGCAATGAATTTTTCTCCTAAACTACTGGAGCAGTGATGCTGTTCTTTGGGATTCCTGCTTAGGTTCATGAAGAGAGCAGAATGGGACAAAAAGTTTGAATTTATCTTCTTTCTAGCCAGAGATATAGTCAAACGTATGTTTAAATGTCTATTTTCACTGTTTAGACGCGAAAACACACTTTCATGTCAAAGCAATGAATTTTTCTCCTAAACTACTGGAGCAGTGATGCTGTTCTTTGGGATTCCTGCTTAGGTTCATGAAGAGAGCAGAATGGGACAAAAAGTTTGAATTTATCTTCTTTCTAGCCAGAGATATAGTCAAACGTATGTTTAAATGTCTATTTTCACTGTTTGAGCGAAAACACACTTTCAGTCAAAGCAATGAATTTTCTCCTAAACTACTGAGCTTGATGCTGTTCTTTGGGATTCCTGTTAGTTCAAAGAGAGCAGAATGGCAAAAGTTTGAATTTATTTCTATCAGCCAGAGATATGTCAAACGATGTTTAAATGTCTATTTTCACTGTTTAGACGCGAAAACACCTTTCATGTCAAAGCAATGAATTTTTCTCCTAACTACTGGAGCAGTGATGCTGTTCTTTGATTCCTGCTTAGTTCATGAAGAGAGCAGAATGTGACAAAAAGTTTAATTTATCTTCTTCTAGCCAGAGATATGTCAAACTATGTTAAATGTCGAGTTCACTGTTAGACCGAAAACACACTTCATGTCAAAGCAATGAATTTTCTCCTAAACTACGGACAGTCATGCTGTTCTTTGGGATTCTGCTTAGGTTCATGAAAGAGCAAATGGACAAAAATTTAATTTATCTTCTTCTAGCCAGAGTATGTCAAGCGTATGTTTAAATGTCTTTTTCACTGTTAGAGCGAAAACACATTTCTGTCAAAGCAATGAATTTTCTCCTAAACTACTGAGCTGTGAATGCTGTTCTTTGGGATTCCTGCTGTTCATGAAGAGAGCAATTTGACAAAATTTGAATTTATCTTCTTTCTAGCCGATATAGTCAAACAGATGTAAATGTCTATTTTCCTGTTTAGACGCGAAAACACACATTCATGTCAAAGCAATGAATTTTTCTCCTAAAACTGGAGCATGATGCTGTTCTTTGGATTCCTCTTAGTTCATGAAGAGACAGAATGGACAAAAGTTTGAATTTATCTTCTTTCTAGCCAGAGAATAGTCAAAGTTTAATTCTTTTTCAGCCAAGATATAGCAAAACATTTTAAGTCACATATTCACTGTTTAAACCGAAACACACTTTCATGGTCGAAAGATGAAGATTTTTCTCTAAACACGTTTCGAATTATCTTTCTTAGCAGATTCGTAGTCAAAGATTAAATGGACCATTAAATGTTTAATACGCGATAATCACCATATATGTCAAAGTATGTTTTGTCTTTAAAACTGGAGCGATGCTGAATATTACGATTCCTGTTAGCATGAATATAGCCAAATACTGGGCAAAATATTTGATTTATCTCTTCTAGCCAGATTAGTCATAAGTAGAATTTGACAAAGTTAATTTTCATCTTTTAGACCAAGAAATTTCAGTCAAAGAATGTTTTAAATGTCTACTTTCACTGAGTATGCTGCTTAGATCACAGCTTTTCATGTAAAGCAATGAATATATTTAAACTTACTTCTGTCTAGCGAGTATCATGGATTCCTGCTAGTTATAAATTGATCAATGTTAGAACGGAAAAACATTTCTGTCTAAGCAAGAATTTTTCCTAAACTACTGTTAGATGTCATTGTTCTTTTGGGATTCCTGCATCTTTCATGTAGAAGCAAATGAAATTTTTTATCTCTTACTGAGCGTAGATTCTAACGTACTGTTAGTCATTCACTGTTTAGAAGGACAAAAATAATTATCTTCTGTTTAAAGCCATGAATTTTCAAACTAATTATGGGCATTGTCACTGTTCTTTGGGATTCCGCTTAACAAAACACAATGGAAAAAATTTGAATTTATCTACTTCTAGCAGTGATTGTTCAAGATTTAAATGTTATTTTCATGTAGACGCAAAGAACAAAAAGTTTGAATTTATTTCTTTCCCAAACTTGGAGCAGTATTGACTGTCTTTGATTCCTACTGTTTAAGGAAACACAATGGACAAAAAGTGAATTTTCTCCTCTCTAGCAGAGTGTAGTCAGACGTATGTTTAATGAATAACAGATGGACAAAAGTTTGAATTTATCTTCTTTCAGCCAAAGCAATGAATTGTTTCATCTATTTTGAGCTAGTATGCTGTTCTTGGGAATCACACTTAGTTCATGAGAAGCAGAATTGATAATCTTGAACTACTTACATTCTAGCCATGAGATTCCGCTATTTTAAAGTCATCACTGGTTTAAAGACGTGAATAACACTTTCATTTCAACCAGAGATGAAGTCTTGTTTAAATGTCTATTGACAGTCATGTGTTATATGGAATACCTGTAGTTCATGAAGCAATGAATGGTTCCTAAATTGATTATCTTTCTACAAATTATCAACGATTATATTCATTTTAGACCAACACATTCTTCAAGAGATTTCTCCTAAACACTGACATACGTCTTGTCTGCTATAAGAGAGCAATGACAAATTAATTATTTCTCTACCAGATATCAACATTTAAATCATTTCACTGTTACCAACCCTCATCAGAATTTCCCTACAGAGCATCTGTCTTGATCTGTAGTCGAGAGAATGACAAATGAATTTTTCTACCAATTCAAATAATCATTTCACTGTTAGACCAAACACTTCGTCAAACAATGATTTCTCCAACTACGACTATCTTTGGGATCTGCTTATTAAGGCAAAGACAAATTGAATTACTCTTCAGCCAAGAATCAACTATGTTAAGTCTATTCATTAACGAACACCTTCGCAACAATGAATTTCCTAAACACGGACATTGTCAAAGTTTGAATTTATCTTCTTTCTAGCCAGAGATATAGTCAAACGTATGTTTAAATGTCTATTTTCACTGTTTAGACGCGAAAACACACTTTCATGTCAAAGCAATGAATTTTTCTCCTAAACTACTGGAGCAGTCATGCTGTTCTTTGGGATTCCTGCTTAGGTTCATGAAGAGAGCAGAATGGGACAAAAAGTTTGAATTTATCTTCTTTCTAGCCAGAGATATAGTCAAACGTATGTTTAAATGTCTATTTTCACTGTTTAGACGCGAAAACACACTTTCATGTCAAAGCAATGAATTTTCTCCTAAACTACTGGAGCAGTGATGCTGTTCTTTGGGATTCCTGCTTAGGTTCATGAAGAGAGCAGAATGGGACAAAAAGTTTGAATTTATCTTCTTTCTAGCCAGAGATATAGTCAAACGTATGTTTAAATGTCTATTTTCACTGTTTAGACGCGAAAACACACTTTCATGTCAAAGCAATGAATTTTTCTCCTAAACTACTGGAGCAGTCATGCTGTTCTTTGGGATTCCTGCTTAGGTTCATGAAGAGAGCAGAATGGGACAAAAAGTTTGAATTTATCTTCTTTCTAGCCAGAGATATAGTCAAACGTATGTTTAAATGTCTATTTTCACTGTTTAGACGCGAAAACACACTTTCATGTCAAAGCAATGAATTTTTCTCCTAAACTACTGGAGCTGTGATGCTGTTCTTTGGGATTCCTGCTTAGGTTCATAAAGAGAGCAGAATGGGACAAAAAGTTTGAATTTATCTTCTTTCTAGCCAGAGATATAGTCAAACGTATGTTTAAATGTCTATTTTCACTGTTTAGACGCGAAAACACACTTTCATGTCAAAGCAATTAATTTTTCTCCTAAACTACTGGAGCAGTCATGCTGTTCTTTCGGATTCCTGCTTATGTTCATGAAGAGAGCAGAATGGGACAAAAAGTTTGAATTTATCTTCTTTCTAGCCAGAGGTATAGTCAAACGTATGTTTAAATGTCCATTTTCACTGTTTAGACGCGAAAACACACTTTCATGTCAAAGCAATGAATTTTTCTCCTAAACTACTGGAGCTGTGATGCTGTTCTTTGGGATTCCTGCTTAGGTTCATGAAGAGAGCAGAATGGGACAAAAAGTTTGAATTTATCTTCTTTCTAGCCAGAGATATAGTCAAACGTATGTTTAACACTAGAACTACTGATGGAGTCATTTTGACTCCTTTCGTTTTTTATTTCTCTTCTGTGACTACATTTTTCAGAATTCCGGCTTGAAACTCGGTGACTTTTCCTCAAATATGATGTGAAAAAAGATTTTGTGAGAATAAATAATTTTGGTGAAAAATTTGCGCGTTTTTTTCAAAATTTACCAAGAACTACTGAAGGGAGTCATTTTGACTCCCTACTATATTTTGAGGTCCTTTTGTCACTAAATGTTGCTATAAAGTTTTGTGCATAATTTTTTCACTCTGTCTTATTTACCCTGATGTTCATATAGATGTAGTTCAATTTACATGTCAACTTTTCACATTTTCCTTGTGTTTTACCTGCTTGTATTAGGCTGGCTTCACATTAGCGTTTGTGTCTGCATGCTGATGGCATGCAGACACAAACGCTGTCAAAAGCAGGGACACTTTGATGTGTCCGCAGCGGGTAATGTCCGCCTGCGGACACATCACTAGGGAGCCCGGCAGCCAATCGGCGCTGTCCGGGGGCGGGCCGGGGGCGGAGATCAGCGCCGGAGATCTCCGCCCCCCCCGGCCGCCGGTAAGCTCCGGGACATGTCGGCGGGGAGAACAGCTGATTTGACAGCTGTTTGAATCTTCCCGCGCCGACACTGAGAGGAGATGTCGGCGCGGGAAGATTCAAACAGCTCTCAGATCAGCTGTTCTCCCCGCCGACATCGCTAGGAGATTACAGGCGGCGGGGAGAAGGAGGACAGCAGAGCCTCAGCTGATCTCCCGGTGGCCGTCGGTGAGCTCCTGTGACATCACCGGCGGCCACCGGGAGATTTTTCAATGGGTCCGCAGCGTTCTCCTGCGGTGTCATGCAGAGGACACTGCGGACCCATTGAAGACAATGCATTTTTTGTACGCTTGGGGACGCTTGCTGATTGTCCAAGGTCCCCAAACGCACAAAAAAACCCAACTGGCTGCGTCCCGGGTGCGGATGCTGGACACCGGAAGCAGCAGATATCGTCCGCATCCGCACCCGAACGCAGCAAACGCAGGCACCATGCGTTCCTATGTTAAACATAGGAACGCAGTGCGCATGCGTTTGACTGCGTATGGGAACGCAGCAATACGCTGCCTTCCCATACGCAAATGTGAAGCCAGCCTTACTGTGTAATGCTGAACAAAATAGCTTGTTTACTCTAGGCTCTTATCTTATGCTAATGAAGGGTGGTGTTTTTCTAAGGTCCTAGCAGGAGACAGTATTCTGGATAGTAACTTTACTTTCAGTTCAGCTGAAGAGACAAAGAGAACAGACGCAGACATACGAGCTCTGAAGACTCATACAGGTATGAATTGTTATGAAATAGTTTAGCTGTCTGTCAACTGATTCAGCCCACCTACTTTTGAAGGTGGCAGAACAGTTATTATTTCTTTTAGTTTTCATTTCATTTCTATTTTTCAGCAGGGAACTATATAGAATTATGGAATTTGTGAGGAATATGGAGAGAAGACGTTTGATAAAGCCTCAGGATATTCTGGCTACTTTGCAATCCATACCGGAGGATGAATCGGAATCCGAATTGCAGGAACATGTATTTGATTCTGACAGTGATGAAGATTTCATTCCTCAGAACATATCAAGTGAATCTGAAGACTCAGAAGGAACAAATCCAGAAGGTAAGTAGTTATGTGTATTTATATTTGTTCTTCCACACACTGAGTTAGGGCCTGTGCACACTAGCAGAATTCTGGCTGAATAGCCATCTGGATATTCTTGCCGCAATACAGGCCGTACCTGCCCGCTCATGCCTGAAGCTCCGCTCCGAACCCCGGGCTGGAGCCGCTGTCAGGGACAGAGCAGCGCTTGCTTACGCGCGAGCACGGCTCCGTCCCAGACAGCGGCTCCAGCCCGGGGTTCGGAGCGGAGCTTCAGGTATGAAACTCCGCTCTGTACCTGAGCGGGCAGGTACGGGCCGGAATGTGGTGAGAATATCCGGTCGGATATTCCGCCGCTAATCCAGCCAGTGTGCACGGACCCTTACAAAACAAAAATTCTAAATATTCATCAACTTTTTTCCAGATATTCCAAGCACATCAACTGGGGATCGGGCTCATGCAGTTATGTTGCCTCGTGACCATCCTCCTGGTCGTTGACAGAAAAAATCAGCAAAACGTCCCAGAAATGAAAGAACAACAGATAACGATGGCGGCGAAGGTAATGCAACAACAAACACCAGAGAAGGCGAATCTGAAGGAATACTAGTTTCAGCGGATGGTATTCAATGGAAACCTGTTGAAATTGGAGAACACTTGCCTGGTAGGCGTGACAGCCAAAATATTCTTCGAGAAGCACCTGGCCCTACAGGATACGCCAGAAAAAATATCATTATCGATAGTCCTTTGAGCGCATGGCGTTTATTTTTTTATTCATATATATTGACACATATAAAGAACTGTACGCTTGCAGAAGCAAGCAGGAACAATAATTTACAGTTTACTCTATCTGATGAGGAGCTAGATGCATTCATTGCGATATTCTATGCTCGTGGAATATCTGGCACGAACCGTCACTCGATTAGCAGTATTTGGTGTAATGACTGGGGAATACCGTTTTGCAAAGCGACAATGTCTAGGGACCGCTTTGTTGAAATTATGAGGTTTCTCAGATTTGATGAGAAATCTACTCGATCGGAGAGACTGCAAACGGACAAGTTTGCTCTATTTTCTACTGTGTGAGACAGGTTTATTGAAAATTGTATTGCATGTTACAAACCTGGCCCATACATAACGGTGGATGAGCAACTTTTCCCAAGCAAAACTAGGTGTCCATTCACGCAGTACATGCCTTCCAAACCAGATAAATATGGCCACAAATATTGGCTAGCTGTTGATAAGGAGAGCAAATATCTGGCAAATGGCTTCCCTTATCTAGGCAAAGATGACACACGCCGTGCTGATGACCGTTTAGCTGACCATGTGGTAATGAAGTTATTGGACCCGTTTTTGAAAAAAGGTTGCAATGTTACAACCGATAATTATTTTATTTCAGTAAAATTAGCTAAACAGCTAAAAAGCAAAGGAACAACCATCGTGGGAACACTGAAGAAGATAAGGCGAGAAGTGCCTAAAGAAATAAAATCCATGAAAGAGGAATTGTACAACACTAAAGTGTTTAGAAATGAAGACAATTTTACACTTACAGTATATCAAGGAAAGCCCAACAAAAATGTTGTCATTTTGAGTTCCGTCCATACAGATGTTGTTGTTGCGTCTGATTCCGCTAAAAAAACTCCAGAAACGGTAAAGTTTTACAATGAAACAAAATATGGAGTAGATGTAGTGGATCAGATGGCACGAAAATATACCACACGAACATGCACAAGGAGATGGCCTGTTCATGCATTTGAAAATGCCTTAGACTTTGCGGGTATAAATGCATGGATAATATTCAAGGAGATTACCCACCAAAAAATGTCACGTAAGGCATTTTTGCAAACGCTTGTGAGAGAGTTGAGTGGTCCTTATCTCACAGATAGGGAAAAGGGTTCCACGTCCCAAGTTTCTACATGCTCAGAAGTGATGGTTCAAACAAAATTTTGCCAGATCAAAGAAAAGTGCAAGAAAAATAGATCTGTCGGCAATTGTTAGACTTGTGGTAAGTCTTTGTGTGGGCAATGTACTGCCATAAATCAAAGGCAATGCCTAAAATGCGAAACACCAAATGTTTAGAAGGTGAATTCTGCGCCATATTTTCATTTTTATGCTCCTCCACCTACATTTTCTCTGCTTTTTGTTCTTCAGTTGTTGTTTATATGTGTGCACTTGAATAAAAAAAAATGTTTGAAAAACGTCTATTATAATTATTGTTATTTTCTGTAGAAAAATAAGAAAAGCAGAAAAAAAACAATCAAAAGCATTACTGTTGGATCTCACAATAATAATACATTACAAAAAATATAATTATTAATAAATAACCACAAATGAAACTCTAAAAATAAACGAAAACAAGCAAGGAGTCAAAATGACTCCTTTCAGTAGTTCTAGGCGGGGTCACGAGTCCAGTAGTCCTAGTGTTAAATGTCTATTTTCACTGTTTAGACGCGAAAACACACTTTCATGTCAAAGCAATGAATTTTTCTCCTAAACTACTGGAGCAGTGATGCTGTTCTTTGGGATTCCTGCTTAGGTTCATGAAGAGAGCAGAATGGGACAAAAAGTTTGAATTTATCTTCTTTCTAGCCAGAGATATAGTCAAACGTATGTTTAAATGTCTATTTTCACTGTTTAGACGCAAAAACACACTTTCATGTCAAAGCAATGAATTTTTCTCCTAAACTACTGGATCAGTCATGCTGTTCTTTGGGATTCCTGCTTAGGTTCATGAAGAGAGCAGAATGGGACAAAAAGTTTGAATTTATCTTCTTTCTAGCCAGAGATATAGTCAAACATATTTTTAAATGTCCATTTTCACTGTTTAGACGCGAAAACACACTTTCATGTCAAAGAAATGAATTTTTCTCCTAAACTACTGGAGCAGTCATGCTGTTCTTTGGGATTCCTGCTTAGGTTCATGAAGAGAGCAGAATGGGACAAAAAGTTTGAATTTATCTTCTTTCTAGCCAGAGATATAGTCAAACGTATTTTAAATGTCATTTTCACTGTTTAGACGCGAAAACACACTTTCATGTCAAAGCAAATGAATTTTTCTCCTAAACTACTGGAGCAGTCATGCTGTTCTTTGGGATTCCTGCTTAGGTTCATGAAGAGAGCAGAATGGGACAAAAAGTTTGAATTTATCTTCTTTCTAGCCAGAGATATAGTCAAACGTATGTTTAAATGTCATTTTCACTGTTTAGACGCGAAAACACACTTTCATGTCAAAGCAATGAATTTTTCTCCTAAACTACTGGAGCAGTCATGCTGTTCTTTGGGATTCCTGCTTAGGTTCATGAAGAGAGCAGAATGGGACAAAAAGTTTGAATTTATCTTCTTTCTAGCCAGAGATATAGTCAAACGTATGTTTAAATGTCTATTTTCACTGTTTAGACGCGAAAACACACTTTCATGTCAAAGCAATGAATTTTTCTCCTAAACTACTGGAGCAGTCATGCTGTTCTTTGGGATTCCTGCTTAGGTTCATGAAGAGAGCAGAATGGGACAAAAAGTTTGAATTTATCTTCTTTCTAGCCAGAGATATAGTCAAACGTATGTTTAAATGTCTATTTTCACTGTTTAGACGCGAAAACACACTTTCATGTCAAAGCAATGAATTTTTCTCCTAAACTACTGGAGCAGTATGCTGTTCTTTGGGATTCCTGCTTAGGTTCATGAAGAGAGCAGAATGGGACAAAAAGTTTGAATTTATCTTCTTTCTAGCCAGAGATATAGTCAAACGTATGTTTAAATGTCTATTTTCACTGTTTAGACGCGAAAAACACACTTTCATGTCAAAGCAATGAATTTTTCTCCTAAACTACTGGAGCAGTCATGCTGTTCTTTGGGATTCCTGCTTAGGTTCATGAAGAGAGCAGAATGGGACAAAAAGTTTGAATTTATCTTCTTTCTAGCCAGAGATATAGTCAAACGTATGTTTAAATGTCTATTTTCACTGTTTAGACGCGAAAACACACTTTCATGTCAAAGCAATGAATTTTTCTCCTAAACTACTGGAGCAGTCATGCTGTTCTTTGGGATTCCTGCTTAGGTTCATGAAGAGAGCAGAATGGGACAAAAAGTTTGAATTTATCTTCTTTCTAGCCAGAGATATAGTCAAACGTATGTTTAAATGTCTATTTTCACTGTTTAGACGCGAAAACACACTTTCATGTCAAAGCAATGAATTTTTCTCCTAAACTACTGGAGCAGTCATGCTGTTCTTTGGGATTCCTGCTTAGGTTCATGAAGAGAGCAGAATGGGACAAAAAGTTTGAATTTATCTTCTTTCTAGCCAGAGATATAGTCAAACGTATGTTTAAATGTCTATTTTCACTGTTTAGACGCGAAAACACACTTTCATGTCAAAGCAATGAATTTTTCTCCTAAACTACTGGAGCAGTGATGCTGTTCTTTGGGATTCCTGCTTAGGTTCATGAAGAGAGCAGAATGGGACAAAAAGTTTGAATTTATCTTCTTTCTAGCCAGAGATATAGTCAAACGTATGTTTAAATGTCTATTTTCACTGTTTAGACGCGAAAACACACTTTCATGTCAAAGCAATGAATTTTTCTCCTAAACTACTGGAGCAGTCATGCTGTTCTTTGGGATTCCTGCTTAGGTTCATGAAGAGAGCAGAATGGGACAAAAAGTTTGAATTTATCTTCTTTCTAGCCAGAGATATAGTCAAACGTATGTTTAAATGTCTATTTTCACTGTTTAGACGCGAAAACACACTTTCATGTCAAAGCAATGAATTTTTCTCCTAAACTACTGGAGCAGTCATGCTGTTCTTTGGGATTCCTGCTTAGTTCATGAAGAGAGCAGAATGGGACAAAAAGTTTGAATTTATCTTCTTTCTAGCCAGAGATATAGTCAACGTATGTTTAAATGTCTATTTTCACTGTTTAGACGCGAAAACACACTTTCATGTCAAAGCAATGAATTTTTCTCCTAAACTACTGGAGCTGTGATGCTGTTCTTTGGATTCCTGCTTAGGTTCATAAAGAGAGCAGAATGGGACAAAAAGTTTGAATTTATCTTCTTTCTAGCCAGAGATATAGTCAAACGTATGTTTAAATGTCTATTTTCACTGTTTAGACGCGAAACACACTTTCATGTCAAAGCAATGAATTTTTCTCCTAAACTACTGGAGCAGTCATGCTGTTCTTTGGGATTCCTGCTTAGGTTCATGAAGAGAGCAGAATGGGACAAAAAGTTTGAATTTATCTTCTTTCTAGCCAGAGATATAGTCAAACGTATGTTTAAATGTCTATTTTCACTGTTTAGACGCGAAAACACACTTTCATGTCAAAGCAATGAATTTTTCTCCTAAACTACTGGAGCGTGATGCTGTTCTTTGGGATTCCTGCTTAGGTTCATGAAGAGAGCAGAATGGGACAAAAAGTTTGAATTTATCTTCTTTCTAGCCAGAGATATAGTCAAACGTATGTTTAAATGTCTATTTTCACTGTTTAGACGCGAAAACACACTTTCATGTCAAAGCAATGAATTTTTCTCCTAAACTACTGGAGCAGTGATGCTGTTCTTTGGGATTCCTGCTTAGGTTCATGAAGAGAGCAGAATGGGACAAAAAGTTTGAATTTATCTTCTTTCTAGCCAGAGATATAGTCAAACGTATGTTTAAATGTCTATTTTCACTGTTTAGACGCGAAAACACACTTTCATGTCAAAGCAATGAATTTTTCTCCTAAACTACTGGAGCAGTCATGCTGTTCTTTGGGATTCCTGCTTAGGTTCATGAAGAGAGCAGAATGGGACAAAAAGTTTGAATTTATCTTCTTTCTAGCCAGAGATATAGTCAAACGTATTTTTAAATGTCCATTTTCACTGTTTAGACGCGAAAACACACTTTCATGTCAAAGCAATGAATTTTTCTCCTAAACTACTGGAGCAGTCATGCTGTTCTTTGGGATTCCTGCTTAGGTTCATGAAGAGAGCAGAATGGGACAAAAAGTTTGAATTTATCTTCTTTCTAGCCAGAGATATAGTCAAGCGTATGTTTAAATGTCTATTTTCACTGTTTAGACGCGAAAACACACTTTCATGTCAAAGCAATGAATTTTTCTCCTAAACTACTGGAGCTGTGATGCTGTTCTTTGGGATTCCTGCTTAGGTTCATAAAGAGAGCAGAATGGGACAAAAAGTTTGAATTTATCTTCTTTCTAGCCAGAGATATAGTCAAACGTATGTTTAAATGTCTATTTTCACTGTTTAGACGCGAAAACACACTTTCATGTCAAAGCAATGAATTTTTCTCCTAAACTACTGGAGCAGTCATGCTGTTCTTTCGGATTCCTGCTTATGTTCATGAAGAGAGCAGAATGGGACAAAAAGTTTGAATTTATCTTCTTTCTAGCCAGAGGTATAGTCAAACGTATGTTTAAATGTCTATTTTCACTGTTTAGACGCGAAACCACACTTTCATGTCAAAGCAATGAATTTTTCTCCTAACTACTGGAGCAGTCATGCTGTTCTTTGGGATTCCTGCTTAGGTTCATGAAGAGAGCAGAATGGGACAAAAAGTTTGAATTTATCTTCTTTCTAGCCAGAGATGTAGTCAAACGTATGTTTAAATGTCCATTTTCACTGTTTAGACCGAAAACACACTTTCATGTCAAAGCAATGAATTTTTCTACCAAACTACTGGAGCATGTGATGCTGTTCTTTGGATTCCGCTTAGGTTCATAAGAGAGCAGAAATGGGACAAAAAGTTTGAATTTATCTTCTTTCTAGCCAGAGATATAGTCAAACGTATGTTTAAATGTCTATTTTCACTGTTTAGACGCGAAAACACACTTTCATGTCAAAGCAAGAATTTTTCTCCTAAACTACTGGAGCAGTCATGTGTTCTTTGGGATTCCTGCTTATGGTTCATGAAGAGAGCAGAATGGGACAAAAAGTTTGAATTTATCTTCTTTCTAGCCAGAGTATAGTCAAACGTATGTTTAATGTCTATTTTTCACTGTTTAGACCGAAACCACACTTTCATGTCAAAGCAATGAATTTTTCTCCTAAACTAACTGGAGCAGTGATGCTGTTCTTTGGGATTCCTGCTTAGGTTCTTGAAG
>JARQOC010001430.1:0-21846 GCA_033576535.1 Allobates femoralis
CCTTACAGCACATCAGAGAATTCACAAAGGAGAGAAGCCTTTTAAATGTCCAGAATGTGCGAAATGTTTTACCTTGAAATCAAGCCTTAAGGTACTGTCACACAAGGCGACAGTACTGCCGATTTATTAGGCGATGCAGGGGCGTGACCTATCGGCGTCGATATCGCCCTTGCACCGCCTAATGTGAATGGGCGAGGGCGACGCCATTTACTGGTCGCCTGGTTTCAGACCAGTGCTCTGAAACCAGGCGGTCGATCTAGGGCGAAGTGCACACATCGCCCCATGTAAACGGCCGCCGGTGACAGGGGCAGACTGGCCCAGGTGACAGGGAGGCATTTGCCCCCCAGGCCGTTGGTTTAGTCCCAGTTTAGAGCTGTCCCCTCAGGGAGAGTGGCCACGCGGGACCCGGGACGCAGCAGGCAGGACGCGGGCGTCAGCATGGAGGCTGACAGTGACCTGGGATTGGAGCGGTGGCAGCAGGCAACTGGCAGGTTAGTGAAGCAGCGCCAGCACCCACACGCTCTTCAGTTGGCCCCTGTAGTGGTAGCACCCCCTCAACTCTTCAGTTGGCCTCCGGCTAGAAAAAGTCGACTGCCCCCCAGGGCAAGATCTGCCAGCCAGACCCTGCCTGTACATCGCTGATAACTTGTTTTCACCAAAAAAAAGAGAATTTTGTTAACGTACCGTAAATTCTTTTTTCTTTAATCATCAATGGGAGACCCAGACAATGGGGTTTAGGGCACTGCCCTCCGGAGGTCACACTAGGTACTACAAGTTTGTAGACACCGCCCCCTCCGCTTATAAACCCCTACCGCAGGGAACATCCTCAGTTTGGTCCATAAGCTGCGAGGAGACAAATAAACCACACCCGAAACGTCGGGAAGAAACCGTGTACAAACGGTTCAACAACCCGGATAACACTGTCCCAACAGGGAACAGAACAAATGCAAAACATGCAACGGAACAACTGGGTGGGTGCTGGGTCTCCCATTGATGATTAAAGAAAAAAGAATTTACGGTACGTAAACAAAATTCTCTTTTTTCTGGTCATCATAATGGGAGACCCAGACAATGGGGATGTCCTAAAGCAATACCCCAGGGCGGGAAGAGTTCCTCAACAGACGGATAACACATGGTCCCCCTCAAAGGTGGGCAACCGCCGCCTGGAGGACCCGCCTGCCCAAACTTGCATCCGCGGAGGCATGGGCATGCACCATATAGTGCTTAGAGAAAGTGTGCAGGCTGGACCAAGTGGCCGCCTGACACACCTGTAGAGCCGAAGCTCGATGTCGCAAAGCCCAGGAGGCACCGACAGCTCTGGTAGAGTGAGCCTTCAATCCCACCGGTAGGGCAAACCAGAAGACCTGTAAGCCTCTTGAATGGGAGCCTTGATCCATCTGGCCAAGGTTGACTTAGATGCCGCGGACCCCTTACAGCGACCTGTCGTAAGGACAAATAAGGAATCCGAACTCCGGAAGGAGGCAGTCCTGGACACATAAATGCGGACAGCCCTCACGAGATCCAGAGTATGGAGATCGCGCTCAACCTGATGAACGGGAGCGGGGCAAAATGACGGGAGAACAATCTCCTGGTTCAGGTGAAAAGTGGAAACCACCTTTGGCAAGAATTCTGGCCGCGGGCGTAACACCACCTTGTCTTGGTGAACCACCAGGAAGGGTGACTTGCACGATAGTGCAGCCAATTCTGAGACCCTTCTCAGAGACGTAATCGCCACCAGAAAGACCACTTTCTGGGACAGACGAGATAGGGAAATGTCTCTCAGTGGCTCAAACGGCGGTTTCTGCAGTGTCGCCAGGACCATGTTAAGGTCCCAAGGGTCCAGTGGCCGCCTGTAGGGCGGAACCACCCGAGACACCCCCTGCAGAAATTGACGAACCCTGGGAAGGAGCTCCAAGCGCCTGTCAAACAGCACTGAAAGAGCTGACACTTGACCCTTCAGGGAGCCGAGAGATAAACCCAATTCCAACCCCGACTGTAGGAAAGCCAACAATGTCGGTATGGATAAGGGCCACGGGGACCGGCCACTCAAGGCACACCAGGTAAAGAAAATCTTCCACATTCTGTGGTATATCTTCCTGGAAACAGGCTTCCTAGCTCGAGTCATAGTGTCGACTACCGTAGGAGAGAAGCCTCTGGATGTCAACAGCCAGGCCTCAAGAGCCATGCAGTCAATCTGAGGGCCCTGGAATTGAGATGGAAGAATGGGCCTTGCGCGAGTAGATCTGCGCGTTCCGGAAGAGCCCACCGGTGTCCGCCTGACAGTCGCCACAGGTCCGGATACCAGGACCTCCTGGGCCAATCCGGAGCCACTAGAATGGCTACCCTGCATTCCGACCTGATCTTCCACAGAACCCTGGGAATCAGAGCCAGAGGCGGGAACACATACGGTAGATGGAATCTGGACCAACTCAGGATCAGGGCGTCTGCCCCCAGAGACTGAGGATCCCATGATCTCGCCATGTAGTGCGGCACCTGATGATTCAGCCGCGAGGCCATCAGATCCACGTCCGGAGTGCCCCATCTGCTGCAGATGTCCTGGAAGACGTCTGGATGAAGAGACCACTCTCCGGCGTCCATCCCCTGCCAGCTCAGGTAGTCGGCCTCCCAGTTCTCGACCCCTGGGATGTGAACTGCGGAGATCAGGCAGTCGTTGTCCTCCACCCAAGATAGAATGCGGTGGACTTTGGCGAGGGCCTGAGCACTTCTGGTCCCTCCCTGATGATTTATATAGGCGACGGCCGTCGCATTGTCAGACTGAACCCGAATGGGTTGCCCTGACAGGAACTTCTGAAACGCTAGGAGCGCCAGATAGACCGCCTTGATCTCCAGCACGTTGATCTGCAACGCCGACTCCGACGGAGTCCAGAGGCCTTGAGCCCTGTGGTGTAAGAACACCGCACCCCAGCCCATGAGGCTGGCGTCGGTGGTCACCACTAACCATGACGGTTTGAGGAAGGACCGTCCCCGCGACAAGTGACGGGGCTGGAGCCACCACTGCAAGGAATCCCTGGTCGGTTGGGAAAGTGCCACCAGCCGATTCAGAGAGATCGTCCTCTTGTCCCATCTGCGAAGAATCTCCAGCTGGAGAGGACGGAGGCGAAACTGCGCAAAAGGCACTGCCTCTATTGCAGCTACCATGCGCCCCACCAGCTTCATCAAGATCCGTAGGGATGATTGTGGTGACAGGAGGACTGCTTGCACTCCTGATTGGATCGCCATCTGTTTGACTCGTGGCAGAGACACTAGGGCTGAATCCGTGTGGAAGTCCATGCCCAGATATGTCAGTGACTGGGTCGGAACCAGGGTCGACTTCTGGATATTGAGAAGCCACCCGAACTGTTCCAGAGACTTCATGGTTACCTCCAGGCTTTGCCGACAAAGGTGTTCCGATGGCGCCCTGATCAGCAGGTCGTCCAGATAGGGTATTACGGCGTGCCCCTGCACGTGCAGGAGAGCCATCATGGAGGCCATCACTTTTGTGAACACCCGCGGTGCCGAGGCCAACCCGAAAGGCAGCGCCACAAATTGGAAGTGTTCTTCCCCCACTGCGAATCTCAACCAGCGTTGATGAGCCGGTGCAATGGACACGTGAAGGTAAGCGTCTCGGATATCTATGGACGCTAGGAAGTCCCCTTGTGACACAGCTGCGATCACGGAGCGCAGTGATTCCATACGGAACTTCCGAACCAACACGTGATGGTTGAACAACTTTAGGTCCAGAACCGGGCGGAAGGAGCCGTCCTTTTTTGGGACAATGAAGAGGTTGGAGTAAAAACCCCGAAACCTCTCCCCGGAAGGCACCGGGACCACCACTCCGTCCCTGCGGAGACCCTCCAACACCAGGTGAAAAGCCTGAGCCTTTTCTGGGGATGGGACCGACCGATGGAATCGGGGTATCAGCTTTGACGTCAGCTCTATCCTGTAACCTCGTGAGACCACGTCTCGAACCCACTGATCTTGAACGTGAAGTAGCCACCTGTCCTGAAAACGAGACAGGCGACCCCCCACCTGTGGGGAGGCAGGAAGGGAGAGCGAGTCATGTAGAGGCGGGTTTGGGGGTGGCAGCCGCTGCCCCCGCCGGCTTCTTTGGACGACTCTTAGAGCGCCACTGAGAAGCGGGCTTGCCCCCTCGGTCCGTGCGAGCGGACGGTGCTGATGACTGTGAGCTGGAACGAAAGGACCACTGCTTTGGGTTCCTCTTAACGGTGTACCGTGGCTTAGGTTTATTCTGCGGGATCTTAGACTCAGCAGAATCCTTTATCAGCTTGTCCAGTTCGGTGCCAAAAAGCCTGTCACCAGAGAACGGAAGATTCTGCAAAATCTTCTTAGATGTGGCATCTGAGTCCCAAAGACGCAGCCACAACAACCTGCGAATCGCAATAGCATTGGCCGAAGCCACAGCTGAGCGAGTGGCAGTTTCCAAAGTCGCCGTCCTGGCGTAGTCCGCATAGGCCTTTGCCCTTTCGGTAAGCGCCAGGACCTCTGGACTGGACCTTGCCAGGTCAGTGATACCATCCAAGCAGGTAGTAATCGCTTGTAAGGTCCAGACCGTGGCAAAATTAGGGGCAAATGAAGACCCCACAGCCTCATAGGAAGACTTGGCGAGTTGCTCGACCTGTCTATCAGTCGCATCCTTCAGCGAGGAGCTATCAGAGGCAGAGAAAAGGGAGCGTGCAGCAATCCTGGTCATGGAAGCGTCCACCTTCGGGGACTGCGACCACTCCTGAAGCACCTCCTGGGAGAAGGGGAAGCGATTGTCCTTGGGTTTGCGGACATAACGCCGCCCAGGATGTAACCTGGGAGCTCTAACCACCCTTCCAAAGTTAGTGTGGTCCATGAAGGAGCCACTTGGTCTAGCCTCCGGCCGCAGCCATTGATAGACCTCCTTCGGGTGTACAGTCACCTCCTCAGGGGGTGTCACGAGACGTAAGGTCTCGTTGATAGAGGACACCAAATCCTCCACCCCGTCTGGTGGTTCAGACACAGACACAGACCCGAGAGTCGAACCCCCATCATCTTCCTCACCATCAGAGGAACGCTCCTCCTCAGAGAGAGCCTGGAGCTCGGGTGAATCCTCACGACGAGCCCGCTTAAGGGGTCTCACAGCAGAAGAGGGAGACACCCGGGGGTAACTGGAAGGAGTAGCTGGGCTTTCCAGCCTCCTATTGAGTGCCTCCAGGGACTGCGACATGGAGGACAGCTGGGACAACAGAGATTCATTGATCTTATTCTGAGTTTCCCATGGCCCTGGGATCACCTGAACCTCAGGGTACAGCACCGGAGCTGCTGTCTCAGCAGTGTCAGTCCGGGCCTCTGGGCGTCCGCAGTTATTGCAGGACCCCTCCACCAGAGTCCCATTGCATGTAGCACAGGTAATGGTGGCATCTGCCGCCTTAGCAGCACGCTTCCTAACTGAGGACATCGCCACAGCAGGGGAAAATAAGCCAAATTGTGCAGACAAAACCGGGAATCCCGGTGGCTTACCGACCGCAGCGAAGCGGTAGGAGGAAGCGGTGTGTGTGTGTGACCTCCGCGAGAGTTTCCGGTCTCCCCTGGAGTGCAGACGCACGCTGCAGACAGATCCCAGCCGGGAAGTGAGGGGTAAAGATGGCCGCCGACAGTGAAACCGTGGGCGGCGCCGAAAACACGCGGGAAGCACACACACACGCCCATCGATGACGTCACCGCACGGGCTGCTTCCCATCCTCCAAGCAGCCTCAGTATGAAGGCGCCAGAGCCCGCAACGCGGGAAGTAGTGTGGAATACAACACACAGACTGCATGCACAAACAAACATCCGCAGCCTACAGCCTCAGCCCCTGCGACACACAGGGCGGTCAGCCAGGGTAACCCCAGCACAGGGTACCCTCCAGATCCGCGGACCCGAGAGTAACGCGCGGTCTGAGTGTCAGGACACATAAAGTGACAGACACTACCCCCAGGCACACAGGAGACACAGAGCGCCTCAGTGCCAGTCCGGTCTGTAAGCACCATTTAGGGAGGCCTCGGACGGGGGTTCAGCACCAGTCCGGAGTGTAAGCACCATTTAGGGAGGCCTCGGACTGGGCTGGCTCCAGTCCGGTCTGTAAGCACCATTTAGGGAGGCCTCGGACGGAGCGGAGCTGTGCAAGGCTCCCATCTCCCACTCTCCAGAGCCCCCCCAGAGAGGGATGGAAAGGAGCGCAACAGCGTACCGGGAGAACACAAAGTGTCCAGGCTCTAGGCCCTCCGGTACCTCCACCTGCGTGTTCCACAAGGGTGAGCGGGGAGGCTGTCGCAGGTCCCGACCGGAACCATTTTACCTTGTCTTCAGACGCCATCACGTAAGTTGTGAGAATGCAGTGAAGTGCAAGCAAAGCGTGATCCTCCGAGCACTGAAAACTGAGGATGTTCCCTGCGGTAGGGGTTTATAAACGGAGGGGGCGGTGTCTACAAACTTGTAGTACCTAGTGTGACCTCCGGAGGGCAGTGCCCTAAACCCCATTGTCTGGGTCTCCCATTATGATGACCAGAAAAATCCCTTTAATGCAAACTACAGTAGTAACTACATCGCAGTAATGGTGAGCGCACAGTGATGTGCAGGAGCCGCCTGTGTTTTACAGTCCACGCTACACTATAATAGGTGTAACGGATAACAGGTATTTGCATATAGCTGAAGAATGCGTGGGCCCGGGTGGGTGGGCCCCTGGAGTCAATTTTCCTGGTGGGCCCCAGACACCCCAGTCCACCGCTGTACACAGCTGCCCAGTAGCCATAGCAAGGCATGTCCCCTGTACTGGATTTTAACCTACTATACCTGCATGTTCAGTCACAGCCACTCCATGGATAAAATCTCTCTCTGAATGGGCTAGTAGAGACCTGCTAATAGAGAACACTGAAATCTATGGCTAGCGGGGGAAGTGAACTACAGGGGGAGTGATCCCATAATCAAAACAAAAGAAAACTGTGACACTTATCGTAATGTGTACTGGTGCAGGGCTAAAACACTATACGTTGTAATAAAAAGTCAGCTGCACTCAAATGGTAAGACATGCTTATTGGAATGTATAGAGTTTCAGCTTGCACCAGTGCACATTAGGATGAGTGCCACAGTTTTCTTTTGTTTGAATATGGGATCACTCCCTCTGTAGTGCACCGCCCCCCGTTAGCTCCAGATTTAAGTGTTGTCTATTAGTAGGTCTCTTCTAGCCCATTCAGAGAGATTTTATCCATAGAGAGGCTGTGACTGAACATGCAGGTATAGTAGTAGATTAGGACCAATAAAGGGGACACACCTTGATGTGGCTACTGGGTGGTTGTATATATGGCCATATGTACTTGCTAAGGGTCTCCAATTTCATAGTTCCTTAGCTGTAATGCAGTTCTATATTCCAATATGCATGTCTGAGCGTTTGAGTGCAGCTGACTTTTTGTTACAGTGTATATTGTTTCAGCTTGCACCAGTACACATCAGGATGAGTGCCATAGTTTTAGTCTGTGAAAAACAGACACACGTGGATGCACCCTAGAACTGTCTGTTTTTTTATGGACCCATAGACTTGTATTGGTGAGTCTGATCCGAGACTTGAATCATTATCAGATTTTTCTCTGTGTTTGTGTGAACCACTTGGTCTGTAAAATACATGGATAACTGAATTAACTCCATAGACTATAATAGGTACGAGTTCTATACAAAACAGACACGGATAGAACTTGTACATGAAAAACTGACATTTGCATAAATGCTATGAAAGATGTAGTCTGTCACAGCTATAAATTATCCATAAGGATATATAACCCTCTGTTCCTCCACATGGTCGGCATATGTAGAGGACAAAGAACCTGAAGTGCTTAGCGGAATCTACTGATCTTATACACATACAACCAAACAATAAAGGTAGCGGCGCTCGTCCAGGTGAAAGTAGAACGTGCCCTCTCCCCTGAACACATTGCTACCCTGTGTTTGCTTTTAATGAAGCTACAATAAAGGATCGTTCTACTTTGATCTGGACGAGTGCCGCTACCTTCATTGATTGGTTGTATGGATTACCTCCCTTCCCTGGGATTCGAAGTGAGCACCGTTAGTAGTCGTGGTCGTCTGTGAATAACCTGCCAATGGTATGTGATTGCCCCTGTCTTATGGTGCTTGCGCCGGTGGTGCCGCTCCATTGGGCCTGTCTCTTTGCTCAGTTTTGATCTTATATACATGATGCCGGATTACAAATGTTATTGTTTCCTGCACAATAAATTGATAACATTTCGGGTGCGTTCACATCTGTGTATATAAAATCTCCTAGTTTCTCAGCCAGTGAACGTAGGAGAGTGGGATGCATTTTTTTCCTCACGTAGCGTCCGTATGCCATGTGAGTCCTGTGCGAGTGTGCGTTTTTTTTTCTTGCAAATGTGTTTTTTCACTCGCTGTCAACATGGCGGTGCCAATCTACGCCTGTCACTCAGGATGCGCATGCGCACTATGCACCCGGCTTGGTCACATCCACGCCTTCTCCCACTTACTGTGCATGTCCGGAAATGATGTGCAGGACATGACGGCAGCAGCAAGAAGGGCTGGAAAAGCTGGGCACTGGCTGGGACTACCACTGTAGGACATAAACTGAGAGTAAGGGTGCCGTCACACCTGGCGACGGCACCGCCAAAGTCTTAGGTGACGTAGGGGCGTGGCCTATCGGCGCTGATATCGCCCCTGCATCGCCTAATGTAAAGGGGCGATGTCAGCGCCTCTGAGTGCTCGCTCTGTTTCACATCAGTGATGTGAAACCAGGCGGCCGATCTGGGGCGATGTGTACACATCACCCCATGTAAACGGCCGCCGGCAACCTAACAGGCGATGGGAGCCTTAGGCCCCATTGTACTCAGGGCTGTGGAGTCGGAGTCGTGGAGTCGCTGCCCATATTGGTGGAGTCGGAGTCGGAGTTGGAGTCGGTAGAAAATGTTCCAATTCCGACTCCTAAAATATATAATAGTAGTTCAAAGCAGAATGTGCTGAATATTATTATTATGATTTATTATTATGTTCTAAATATCTTGATTATTATGTCATTATAATTATTAAAGCCTAATGTTACCATTGACCTACAATAATTTTATCACTTAAAAACGAGCCATGACTGAAGGAGTCGGAGTCAAAGGAGTCGGAGTTGGAGTCGGAGCCAGGGAAATTCAGGAGTTGGTGGTTTGATTTACCGACTCCACAGCCCTGATTGTACTGCATCGCCGCTGGGGTTTTGAGACACCCCCGGCGGTGGTGCCGCCTGTCAACTTGCCGGGGCATCGCCGAAGGTGTCTCCCCGTGTAAACAGGGGGCGACGATGCTGGCGGGGCGCCAAAAGTGTGCGTGCTCCCGCCTGTCCCCGCCGACATCTCCGGTGCCGTCGCCAGGTGTGACGGCACCCTTAGGGTACCTTTACACACGGCTACATTTGTAGCTTGTCACCAGGTAACTTACTGGTTGCAGTGAAATCATGGATACATGATTCCATTTGTACACAGCAACAAGATAGAACCATGTATCCATGATTTCACTGCAACCAGTAAGTTACCTGGTGACAAGCTACAAATGTAGCTGCGTGTAAAGGGGCCCTTACAGTTAGTGCCTCAGTTCCTGACGAAGCCTCTTTAGGCGATACGCATGGGGCAGCACAGTAGGCTTCACACGCAGGGGACATATACTCAAAAACGCTGGACATGAATAGGTATATAATGGCATGGGTGTTCTTGGCTGCCTAGAGGCACATATAGGATAATCTGGAGAATGTAAAACCTCTTGCATCAATACTTGGGGTTGGTCGCTGGTTTTACCCTCAAAGGGTGAACTATTATACTTGTATCCTGACCTAATAGGGTTCAGAGCCCTAATTTAGCCCAGTGCACTCCAAATATCCTCATATATCCCTTTTATTTGGTGGTCCTTATATTGTCCTGGTTGTTGAACTGTTTAACTTTAGAACACTGCTGTGTTGTATATAAATATTGCTCACCCGGACGTTCTTCCTTCCTTTTGTCATTTTCATCCTCTTGCCATCTTAGCTACATTGCTGACCCTTGCTCCTTATTTCTAATCATTGTATGACAATTGTATTCCTTGACCTGCTTGATCTAGATGTCCTTGTATAAAGAGCTGTGGAGATAGCGCTATTCTACTGTCTAAAATATGTGAAGTTGCTGTGGCCCTAATATTCCTGTACAGGGGTCTCTGTATAGATAATCGGCCTCCAGCATTCCAGATTGGGAGAAGGGTAAAGGGATTGGAGACATTTTCATGAAATTTTCCTTTAATAATAATACATTTTATTTCTATAGAGTCAACATATTCCGCAGCACTTTACAATTCAGAGGGGACATGTACAGACAATAAAGACATTATAGAGTAACACATCATTTACCAGCTCCCAAGAACAAGGAGGTCTGAGATCAAAAGCTACAATATAAGAAAAAAACCTGTAATTAAAAATAACTGATTAATATATACAGTGCTTCTCAGTTATTAATATGAGTTTTTTATTGTTAAAAGAGGATCTTATAGCTCAGAAAATAAGGTATGTCCTGAAATACTTTCCCTTTTTTATTTAGTTATACAACTATCTTATTTTTTTGTACAATTTGTCCGCAAAATATATAATTTCTCCCAGTTTGAGTTATTTTTGATGGTAAACAAAATAAGATTTTTCAGTAATTCTTTTTTCACGTTTTACTCATGAAAATGGCTTCTCCCTATGTGAGTTGTTTGGTGCCTAACAAGGTTTGATTTCCGTACAAAACATTTCCCACATTCTGAACATGAAAAAGGCTTCTCTCCTGTGTGACTTCTCTGGTGACTAACAAGGTTTGATTTCCGTACAAAACATTTCCCACATTCTGAACATGAAAAGGGTTTCTCACCTGTGTGAATTCTCTGGTGAATAACAAGACTTGATTTATCTGCAAAACATTTCCCACATTCTGAACATAAAAAAGACTTCTCCCCTGTGTGAGTTATCTGGTGAATAACAAGATGTGATTTATATTTAAAACATTTCTCACATTCTGAACATGAAAAAATCTTCTCCCCTGTGTGACATCTATGATGCCTTGCAAGATTTGATTTTTCTACAAAACATTTCCCACATTCTGAACATGAAAAAGGCTTCTCCCCTGTGTGACTTCTCTTGTGTGTAATAAGATATGATTGATATGCAAAACATTTCCCGCATTCTGGACATGAAAAAGGCTTCTCCCCTGTGTGACTTCTCTTGTGTGCAGCAAGATTGGATTGCCGTACAAAACATTTTCCACATTCTGAACATGGAAAAGGCTTCTCCCCTGTGTGACATCTATGATGCATTACAAGTTTTGATTTTTCTACAAAACATTTTCCACATTCTGAACATGAAAAAGGCTTCTCCCCTGTGTGGGTTCTCTGGTGAATAACAAGATGTGATTTATCTCTAAAACATTTTCCACATTCTGAACATGAAACACGCTTCTCCCCTGTGTGACTTCTCATGTGTGTAATAAGTTGTGATTGATATGCAAAACATTTTCCACATTCTGAACATGAAAAAGGCTTCTCCCCTGTGTGACTTCTCTTGTGTGTAATAAGATATGATTGATATGCAAAACTCTTTCCACATTCTGAATATGAAAAAGGCTTCTCCCCTGTGTAATGTCTCTGGTGAATAACAAGATTTGCTTTTTCTGCAAAACATTTCCCACCTTCTGAACATGAAAATGGTTTCTCCCCTGTGTGACTTCTCTGGTGACTAACAAGATCTGAATTATGATGTTTAACATAAGTTGTTTCAAGGGGAAGACTATTTCCATATTCTGAAAGTGGCTTCTTTGCTTTAACAGCACTTTGTTTCTTAATGCTTCTTTTGTAAAATGTATTATTCTTAGTAGTCTGTAATGATTCAGAAGAGAGGACCTGTTTAATAGGATCACATGATAAATCTTTGCTGCGAAGGGACGATGGGACATCTGGAGTAATGTCATTCACATCAATTGTATCCTGTGTGGTTTTAGGTTCATCTGATTTATAAATTGAAGAGGTCAGTTGTTCTTCTGATTTCCTTGTAGAGACATCTGATAAGAATATAAAACCAATTACTAATTTTGAATAAATTATACCCGAAATGTATATTTTTCAAAAATTTCTACTTAAAATGTCCATAGAAATGGTAAGATATGTAGCAAAAAAACAATGACAATTCAATCGAATAGAAGACCTCATAGCAGGAACCAGTAGAGCATAGTGTTCAACTGTTTGTCCATTCTGCCTCCCAAATATTGGAATAAGAAGCCACAAAAAAGTTATGGAGATGAAAATGATAACAATAAAAACTTCTACTTATCCCGTGAAAAACAATACCCAATTCAGGTCCATCATCTTGCAATGCAAAATTGGAGGTTTCCACATTATTAGTGGCTCAGTGTCCTGAAAAGCAAAACAGCAACTCATCTTCCATAAACCAATCCAGCAAAATCAACTCCCCCTAAGTCATATCTCCCCCTCTCTTCTGAGCCTTGTAGTGTGCCCTAACTACGTATAGTATCTACAGTGGTTACGGAAAGTATTCAGACCCCTTTAAAAAGTTCACTCTTTGATCCATTGCAGCCATTTGGTAAATTCAAAAAAGTTCATTTTTTTCTCATTAATGTCACTTTGCACCCTTTCTTGAATGAAAAAAAACCTAGAAATGTAGAAATTTGTGCAAATTTTTAAAGAAAGAAAAACTTGAAATATTCCATGGTCAGAAGTATTCAGACCCTTTGCTCAGACAACTCATATGTAAGTCACATGCTGTCCATTTGTGATCCTCCTTGAGATGGTTCTACTCCTTCATTGGAGTCCAGCTGTGTTTAATTAAACATGACTTGATTTGGAAAGGCACACACCTGTCTATATAAGACCTCACAGCTCACAGTGCATGTCAGACTAAATGAGAATCATTTGGTCAAAGGAACTGCCCAAGGAGCTGAGAGAATTGTGGCAAAGTACAAATTTGGCCAAGGTTACAAAAATGCAGTACTCAAGGTTCCTAAGAGCACAGAGGCCTCCATAATCCTTGAATGGAAAAAGTTTGGGAGCAGCAGAAGTCTTCCTAGACCTGGGCATCCAGCCAAACTGAGCAATCGTGGGAGAAGAGCCTTGGTGAGAGAGGTAAAGAAGAACCCCAAGATCACTGTGGCTGAGCTCCAGAGATGCAGTAGGGAGATGGGAGAAAGTTCCATAAAGTCATCTATCACTGCAGCCCTCCACCAGTCAGGCCTTTATGGCAGAGTGGCCTCACGGAAGCCTCTCCACTGTGCAAGAGTTATGAAAGCCGCATAGTTTGCAAAAAAACACATGAAGGACTCCCAGACTATGAGGAATAAGATTCTCTGGTCTGATGATATTAAAATAGAACTTTTTGGTGATAATTCTAACCGGTGGAGAAAACCAGGCACTGCTCATCACCTGCCCAATAAAATCCCAACAGTGAAACATGGTGGTGGCAGCATCATGTTATGGGGGTGTTTTTCAGCTGCAGGGACTGGACGAATGGTTGCAATTGAAGGAAATATTAATGCGGCCAAGTACAGAGATATCCTGGATGAAAACCTCTTCCAGAGCGCTGTGGACCTGAGACTTGGCAGAAGGTTCACCTTCCAACAACACAATGACCCTAAGCACACAGCTAAAATAACAAAGGAGCGGCTTCACAACAACTCTGTGACCATTCCTGACCAGCCCAGCCACAGCCCTGACCTAAACCCAATGGAGCATCTCTGGAGAGACCTGAAAATGGCTCCACCAACATTCACCATCCAACCTGACGGAACTGGAGAGGATCTGCAAGGAAGAATGAGAGGATCCCCAAATCCAGGGGGGAAAACTGCATCATTACCAAGAAGACGCATGGCTGTGCTAGATCAAAAGGTGCATCTACTCAATACTGAGCAAAGGGTGTGAATACTTATGACCATGTGATATTTCAGTTTTTCTTCTTTAATAAATTTGTAAAAATTTCTACATTTTTCTTTTTTTCAAGATGGAGTGCAGAGTGCACATTAATGAGAAAAAAATTACTTTTTTTAATTTAACACATGGCTGTATTGAAATAAAGAGTGAAAAATGTAAAGGGGTACTATTTGGCAATTTTCACTTAGGGGTGTACTCCTTTTTGATGCCAGTGGTTTAAACATTAATGGCTGTGTGAGTTATTTAGAGGGTGCACCATATTCACTGTTATACAAGCTGTACACTGACTACTCTACATTGTATCAGTGTCCTGTCCTCAGTATTGTCCTTGGAAAAGATAGAATAAAATATATTAAAATAAATTGAGGGGTGTACTCACTTTTGTGATATACTGTATTTGGCATTGCTGTAGTGAAAGAACCTGCTTAACATGTTACGGTCTCCCTGAGCACAATCTGGGCCCTATGTGTTGGGTAATAAAATGGCAGATTTACAATGTTCACTCTCCACCATCCACCCCGTGCTAATTACTGGAAAGAGCCTGTGGAGTAACAATCCCTCCTCCTATAGAGGAATTCACCGGGGGTTATAATATACAACATGGAGTCACTTTATGGGGTTTCTACTGCTTTGTTATTCTGTCACATTAAGGCTTCAGTAAATGGCGTCATCTACTCTGAGATCAGCTCCTGTGACATTCACTTCTGTCATCAGTCGCCACCTTATTCATTGTGCGGGGGCCACTGGTGATGGAGGAGAAGCTGTGGGCGGCTCAGTCTCTGTCCAGCCACTAAGAATAGGGTGGTTGGGACTAGTAATACCTTCCTGTCTGGCCGTATGGGTGTGTGTGTGCAGGCCAGCTGGAGTAATTGACTCACCGCGGCCGGGACTGCGGTTTAGACAGGCGTTCGCTTCTTCCTCCTTGTCACGGGTGGACCGCGCCTGCCGGTAGTGGGGCCCGGTGGTGCAGATCAAAAGTGAAGACGTCTTTAGTGGAACAGATTAAGGGGTTAATTTGTCGTGACGCCACCTATGAGAGATTCGGTAACTGTACCGACGCTGCAGGGCCTCCGGGGGATGGAATGCAGCAAGATGGAACGCGCCCCACAGGCTGAGCAGTGATCCCCGGAGCCAGTAGCTGCACAAGATGTTGTGAGGCAGCTACGGTTACTTTAGCATGCGGATAAACAGTTCATAAGGAAGCACGGACACTATAAGTCTCTGTAACGGGTCCTTTACTGTAACCAGCAAGCAATACATGGCATACAGTTAACGGGTAGTAGACCGGGTGGACTCAGCAGTGATAGGTGTCCCTCAGAGATCCGCGGTGTTCCTCCGTTCTATCTAGCTTGTGTGCCATTGTCGCCCAGGAATACCAGATCGGGTACAGGGAGGCTGCTTGAATGACCTATCCAGGGTATACGTTCCGGATGCTTTGGGGAGCCTTGGGTCCCTTGGTGGGTACACCGCTGGTTAGACGACTGGAATTTGGCGGGTGATGGGGGGGCTCCTGTAGAGCGGTCCCTCCACTCTTCTGGTTCGCATAGCAGAGCTGGACTACTGCTAGCTTCGGTACCAGCAAACCGGCTGTAGGTTGGGCACGGGAGTTTTTGGGAGCCCGTATGATAAAGCCCGATCCCGGTTGCTTAGGCCTCAGGTAAGGACACCCGACCGGTGACGGCCCGGGGGCCGCACGGAACTGAGCGGAGCCCCCGCTCCTACGTTGGTTTTGCTCCCTCTCCTTCGTTGCTCTTTTTTAGACTCTCTACACTACACACTATAGTAAAGCAATTAGCACGGTCTCTTGGGCGCTCAGAACAAAGCCAGGATCCTGATCGGTGGAAAGTCCTTTATTAAGAAAACCTCCGTCACCACGAGGTGTAGTGCCGTCTTTCTCAAGAGACTTGAGACTTGAGAAAGACTTGAGACCGTGCTAATTGCTTTACTATATTTGTTCTCTCCTGGAGGACACGGCAGGAGCTGCTCGTCTTTAGCTCCAGGACCTGTATCACTGTGGCAACGGCTATTACTAAAGACACAGGACCTGTCTACGTCAGCGTGCCCGGTCACATGGGACGCGAGGAGGCGGAGCCTGGGCAACACTAGGAAGTGAGCGGGGACGCTGCTGCGGACCGGGCCGGGGCCGCAATCCTTCCTTTTTCCATCCACTGCAGATTATCCAGGACAGGAGGGAAACCCTTGTTGCTGCTAACACCCTAACCAGTGTTGTGCATGGACTGCACAACACTAATAGGTTAGTAATTACTCAGCCACTAATTTACTGAGTTTTTGATGATATTGCACCATTGCGCCCCCTTTTCTCTCTTTGTGTCTCCTACACTACACACTACCCTAACACTCCGCCCACCAGGACCTGATTGGCCCTCTATGCTAGGTGATGCATGTAGGGTATGGATCTCTGAGTTAACCGTGTGACTGCTGGGTCAGAGAATATTGCTGCTGCTGTCTTGGCTGCAATACCCTCCTGTGACGCACTCGCTGCGGGGCGCCACATAATCAGTTCCCTGCTTCAGCCTATTAGAAAGCACCACACCCTACTAAAGCTCAAAGCATATTCCTGGAGGCTGCCAGATATAATCTTGTTCTTCTCTGGTTCACTCTTGTATGCTCAGCTTTCGGCTTCTGTATTTGATTCCCATTGTGACCCCGGTCTGTTTACTGACTAGTCTTGCAAGTTCTGATTTTGATTTTTTTCTGCCCTCCTGGTTCTGACCGGCTACCTGACTATTCTTTTTGCCATTTCACACCACCAATAAGCAACTGTGTCCCCAGCGTATGGGTCCCCATGTATGTCCAGACCCATGTATAAAGGTTAAAGGGTGAAGGTCAACGCAATCCCTGGGATATGTAGAGTGGAGTGGATAGTTTCAGGTCTGCTCGTGGTAGCCATCTTTTGATCTGTCAGGTCATTACATGAATATGATATATCTGGACAACATCATCGATAAAGCAGCCACAGCCAGTGACTGGGAAGAATCTGTGACTTCTTTACGTTTAGTGGTTACTACTTACCTGGGTGGTGATCTGTAGGAATCTCCTCTTTACACCACTCATCACCCCTCACATATGTCTCTGTAGTATTAATATGGGGCAGATCATCATCACCCCTCACATATGTCTCTGTAGTATTAATATGGGGCAGATCATCATCACCCCTCACATATGTCTCTGTAGTATTAATATGGGGCAGATCATCATCACCCCTCACATATGTCTCTGTAGTATTAATATGGGGAAGATCATCATCACCCCTCACATATGTCTCTGTAGTATTAATATGGGGCAGATCATCATCACCCCTCACATATGTCTCTGTAGTATTAATATGGGGCAGATCATCATCACCCCTCACATATGTCTCTGTAGTATTAATATGGGGAAGATCATCATCACCCCTCACATATGTCTCTGTAGTATTAATATGGGGCAGATCATCATCACCCCTCACATATGTCTCTGTAGTATTAATATGGGGCAGATCATCATCACCCCTCACATATGTCTCTGTAGTATTAATATGGAGCAGATCATCATCACCCCTCACATATGTCTCTGTAGTATTAATATGGGGCAGATCTTCACCCTGAAACAAAGATTGTAAAAGTCACAGACAGATGGAGAAGTCCCATCTATGATCAGCTGTAATCTGCCATCTCCACCGTTCTCATTACACAAGTATAAAACATAGAATACTGGAGGATAAAACAAGACTGAGCACAAGACCTTCACAGCCGTCTACACATCATAGGGAGATCTCATCACACCTTCTCTCCATCTACCTGATGATCCGGAGGAACATCGGGATCTTCTTGTTTACAGTCCTGTGGGAGAAGAGGACGGGGACATCTCTCTGGTGTTGTCCTCTTACTGGATAGACCTGGAGGAGACACATACAGGACTGAATTCATTCTTTCCATACAGATCATTATAGGCCGTGTGTATTTAGTCCTGTCTATTACCTGGTGATGTGAGGGGCGGCCGGGGAACCTCCATCATGACTATGTCCTTGTACAGATCTTTGTGTCCTTCTAAATACTCCCACTCCTCCATGGAGAAATAGACGGTGACGTCCTGACACCTTATAGGAACCTGACACATACAATGATACCATTGTCATCTTTCCCCGATCCCTTCATAGCGTTACTGTATAATGTCCCAGCAGCAGCAGCATTCCCAGCAGTGTCACCTCTCCAGTCAGCAGCTCAATCATCTTGTAGGTGAGTTGTAGGATCTTCTGGTCATTGATGTCCTCATGTATCAGGGGGTGAGGTGGAGGCCCCGTGATTGGGCTCAGGGCTCTTCCCTCAGACACAGGGTCCTGACAGCACAGATCACTAGAGCTCTTCACTACTGTGTAATCCTGGTTATGGAGAGACACATTAATAAATCTCCAGTCTCCAGACATTTCCAGAGTCCTCACCTCTCCAGTTCTGTCATCTGTTATTCTGTCCATAGATAAGAATGATGTCATGTGACATTGTCATCACAATCTCTCACCTCTCCAGTAACAAGGAAGAGGATCTCTAGGGTGAGGTGGAAGATCCTCTCCGCCATCTTGTCCCTGTCCAGATCCATCCTTGATGGTCAATCAGGAGAATTCTCTTCTATAGAAGATGTGAGAGGATCCGATATTGTAGAGACCTGGATGGGGGGAGATGAAATGCTCTGTGCTTACAGGACCTGTGATGATGTCACATGGAGGGGAGGATCTATGAGATCAGGGATCTGCTCAGTGATGTGGGATCCATATGAGGTGGTGATCTTCTCCTGTATGGGCTCCTGAGCTCCTCTATGGTCCATTATCCCCAGCGGTGGAGGCGGCGGTGGCTCCTCAGCACTGAGTGTTATCACACACACACGTCCTGACTAGTGATGTGTCGTTCGCGAACGATCCGACACATTGAGCCGGCTCTTTCATGTGACTGATAAGAGCCGACTCTTCACAGTGAACGAGCCAGAGAGCCGTGTTAGGCTGCTTTCACATAACGATTTTTTTCAGTTCCGATGCTGTTCGATAAAAATCGTACAGCATCGGACCGATTTTCGGACCCCATGCAGGCCTATGGGCATCGGACCGAATCGGATGTGCACTAAATGCCATCCGATTTGGTCCGATCCGAATCTGTCCGATTTTTTTATCGGTGCAAAAATCGGAGCTTGCTCCGATTTTTGCACCGAAAATAAAATCTGACAGATTCGGATCGGACCAGATCGGATGGCATTTAGTGCACATCCGATCCGACCCGATCAATTTAGCATGGGGCCCTATGGAGCAGGGTCCGAGAAAACATGTGATGTCTCCTCGGACCGATTTTAGTGTACTGAGCATGCTCAGTACACTAAAATAGCTCCTAAAAGTAAATTAAGGGGTTAATAAAAAAAAACAAAACTATGCTCACCTGTCCACGAGGCCCACGGCGTCTCCCGGCGTCTCCGGTGTCTCCAGGTATCTTGCCGTCTGTGCTGATAAGACCTGCCGTGATGTCACAATCACATGACTGCCAGGAACCAATAGCAGGCAGTCATGTGATTGTGACATCACGAGAGGTCCTGGCTGCACTGAGACAGAACAGCAAGGCACCGGAGACGCGCGGGACCGTGCAGGATTCGTGGACAGGTGAGAAAGGAGAGAAGGAGAGGAGGACAAGAGGAGGAGGACGCATAGGAGGACCGGGGGCCAAGAGGGGAGACACAGGGGATGAGAGGACCGGGGGCCAAGAGGTGAGACACAGCACCAGGCGCCAAGAGGGGAGACACAGGACCGGGGGCCAAGAGGGGAGACACAGGACCGGGGGCCAAGAGGGGAGACACAGGACCGGGGGCCAAGAGGGGAGACACAGCACCGGGGGCCAAGAGGGGAGACACAGGACCGGGGGCCAAGAGGGGAGACACAGGACCGGGGGCCAAGAGGGGAGACACAGGACCGGGGGCCAAGAGGGGAGACACAGGACCGGGGGCCAAGAGGGGAGACACAGGACCGGGGGCCAAGAGGGGAGACACAGGACCGGGGGCCAAGAGGGGAGACACAGGGGATAAGAGGAAAGGACCGGGGGCCAAGAGGGGAGGACCGGGCGATAAGAGGAGAGGACAGGGGGCCAAGAGGGGAGACACAGGGGATAAAGAAGAGGACCGGGGGAGAGACTGACAGCTCTCAGGGAGCGATCTGACAGGAGGGCGGGCATCCTATTTTCTGTCGGAATCGGATGCCTATTTGGCACCCGATTCCAGGCATTAGAAGAATCCGATGCTGTCCGATTTATATCGGACAGCATCGGATTTTACAAAAATCGTAGTGTGAAAGTAGCCTTACCCTCTGCTGGCAGCTTTATTAAGCCTGACAGTGACTGGGAGGAGCAGCCAGGAGATAAGTGAGCTAACACTGGAAGTGTAAACAAAGTTTCCAACACATGGCGTGAAGCCCCTTCTCCCAATTAAAGCTATACACACACATTGTTTCTTCCTTAGGGCAGTGGGCACAAGACCAGCAGCATGTTTATGGGTTAAGTTTCCCTGACCTTATCTGGCATATGGGATGTGTAGGAGGACTCCGCTTGTTTATTATCATTGATCATCTTCTCAGTCTTTAGTCAGGAGGACACTGCAGGGGGAGAATAGAGCTGTTGTTGGGTAAGGAATAGGATTTTAGGCAAAATGTGGAGAGATATAGGTGCAGCTTCAATAATTGTATATACAGACAGTGTAATAGGGAGTCAGCACATAGTGCCCAGTGTAATAGGGAGTCAGCACATAGTGCCCAGTGTAGTGGCCTACTGACATCCAGGACTGGTGTTTAACCCTTAAGTTTTTTTTTCTGGTATAAAAAAAAGAGAAAATCTTTAACAAAATGTTCTGTCTCCATCTCTTCAATGTTTAGTGGAAGGCGCTGTGTGTGTGTGTATATATATATCGTGTATGTGTATATATCATATGTGTGTGTGTATATATCATATGTGTGTGTGTGTATATCATGTGTGTGTGTATATATCATATGTGTGTGTGTGTATATCATGTGTGTGTGTATATATCATATGTGTGTGTATATCATGTGTATGTATATATCATATGTGTGTGTATATATCATATGTGTGTGTATTTATCATATGTGTGTGTATATATGTGTGTGTGTGTATATCATATGTGTGTGTGTATATATCATATGTGTGTGTGTATATATCATGTGTGTGTATATCATATGTGTGTGTGTATATATCATATGTGTGTGTATTTATCATGTGTGTGTGTGTGTGTATATCATGTGTGTGTATATATCATATGTGTGTGTATTTATCATATGTGTGTGTATATATCATGTGTGTGTGTATTTATATGTGTGTATATATCATGTGTGTGTATATATATCGTGTGTGTGTATATATCATGTGTGTGTATATATATCGTGTGTGTGTATATATCATGTGTGTGTATATATATCGTGTGTGTGTACAGTATGTGTGTACAATGTGTGTAGTATGTACAGTGTATGTTGCACATACAGTGACATAGCACAGTAATTGCAACCTTTATATTTAAGAATTAGGACTGACACATATCAGAGCATTTACTAATAAGGACATGTACAAAAAACACCACATATTAGAAAGCAATAAAAGTTGAGAATACAAATGAGGAGCGAGGGGCCTGTTCAGAAGAGCTGACAATCTGAGGAAACAATAATGCTAATAACAGTCTTTACTGCTTCACTAGATACATACAGAGGTGTAGAATAAGGTTCTCACTGTACAGGGGAGGTTCTGTATTCATCACAGGTTGTAGCAGAGGATTATTGTAAAAAAGAGCCATTTTTTGAGCCGAAAGAGCCGGCTCATCAAAAAGAGCCGGACTGCCCATCACTACTGCTGAGGGCTCCGG
>JARQOC010001430.1:21869-41551 GCA_033576535.1 Allobates femoralis
GATCGGTATCCACCATTAAAAACGTGCGCGTGCACGTGCGGTGGATTCCTGTTGCTAGCCACAGTGGCGGCGTGTAAGGGTACCTTTAGGGTTCGTTAGATCATTGAAATCAATCTCAGATATCTGTGATAATTAGTTTGGCAGGTGAGCCCAATAAAAGGAAAACTGGGTGTTCAACAATGGCATTGTTCACACACAATTTGCGTTTTTTTTTAGCACTCCTAAAACCACATGCGTTTTTTTAGGAGTGCTAAAAAATGTCTCTTCTGTGTCTGAAAGGAAATACAGCCTTTTTGGACTTTGTCATTTTTTCCTCAAAAACGCAGGCAAAAACGCAAGCTTTGACGCAGGGTGCATAAATGTGCCATTTAAAAAACGCATGCGTTTCCCATAGGGGGCCCATGTTAAAAAAAACGCATGCATTTTTGGGAAACCACACCTGCGTTTTTTTCCAGCACCCAAAAAACGCTGCATGCAGCGTTTTTTGGACTGGGGGAAAAAAACACAAGTGCAGGTGAAAAACGCATGTACACTCAAATGTACCCTGCGTTAACACACCTGTGTTTTTTTTAACAGTCCAAATAACGCAGAGATGGGCAAAAAACGCATGTGTGTGAACAATGCCAATATTACGCAGGGCACAGTTTTCGGCGGCCGTCACATGCTTCAATGTCCTGCACGATATCGCTTAAGCGATTTGCTTTTTGATCGCTTAAGCGATATCGTTTGTGCATCGCTGCGTGCAATCAAGCGATTTTACAATGTAAAATCACTTGATCGCTAGATCGCAGATTTGTGAGCCTGAGCTCATATCAAGCGACAAACGCTTGTTCAATCTGCTTCATCGTGGTGTGTGACACCACGATAAACGATCTCCCAGCGGCAGAGCCTATGCTGGGAGATGGTATCTATGGTAAACGGCAGGTTACTAAGCGCCGTGCGGCGCCTAGTAACCCGATGTGTACCATAGTTACCAGCGATCTCGCTGGTTCACATCGCTAGTGAGTCTGTCTGTGTGACATCTCACCAGCGATGTGAACGATATTGTAAGCGATCGCGCATGCACGTGATCGCTAACAATATCACTCAAGATATAGATACGTGTGACGGCCGCCTTAAAGTAACATGGGAAAGAAAAAGGATGTCTCTGCTGCCGAAAAGCAACAAATAGAACAATGCCTTGGACAAGGGATGAAAACATTTGATATTGCACGAAAACTTAAGCGTGATCATCATACTGTAAAGAGATGTGTGGCTGATTCTGAGCACAGATGTGTCCGTGCAGATAAAGGCAGAATGAGGAAGGTTTCTGCCAGGCAAGTTCATCAGATTAAGAGAGCAGCTGCTAAAAAGGCCTTACAAACCAACAAACAGATATTTGAAGCTGATGGTGCCTCTGGAGTCCCTCGAATCTCAAGGTGTAGGATCCTTCAAAGGCTTGCTGTGGTGCATAAACCTACTATTCGGCCACCCCTAAACAGTGCTCACAAGCAGAAACAGTTGCAGTGGGTCCAATTATACATGAAGACTAATTTTCAAACAGTCTTGTTTACTGATGAGTGCCGAGCAACCCTGGAAGGTCCAGATGGATGGAGTAGTGGATGGTTGGTGGATGCTACCATGTCCCAACAAGGCTGCGACATCAGCAAGGAGGTGGAGGAGTCATGTTTTAGGCTGGAATCATTGGGAAACAGCTGGTAGACCCCTTTAAGGTTCCTGAAGGTGTGAAAATGACCTCTGCAATGTATATAGAGTTTCCAACTGAGAACTTTCTTCCATGGTACAAAAAGCAAAAACGTGCCTTTAGGAGCAAAATCATCCTCATGCATGACAATGCACCATCTCATGCTACAAAGAATACCTCTGTGCCATTGGCTGCTATGGGCATAAAAGGAGATAAACTCATGGTGTGGCCACCATCTTCTCCTGACCTCAACCCTATAGAGGCCCTTAGGAGTATAATCAAGCAAAAGATCTATGAGGGTGGGAGGCAGTTCACATCAAAACAGCAGCTCTGGGAGGCTATTCTGACATCATGCAAAGAAATACAAGCAGAAACTCTCCAGAAACTCATAATATCAATGGATGCTAGAATTGTGAAGGTGATATCAAAGTAGGGTTCCTATGTTAACATGTAACTTGGCCTGTTAGGATGTTGTGGAGTTAAATAGCTTTTTATTTCAGTGAACGTGACCTGTTAATGCTGCAAATTCAACAAAAGAGCATTTTCAATTCTTTCAAAAATATCAAATGTTTAGAAACTCTACTGTGCCTAATAATTTAGAACAGTGCATTTAGAGTTTTTTTTTTAATTTTGAAGATTACACTGTTATCATTGGGAGGTTTCTTCAATAAAATTTGATGTATACTCTAACGGGTGATGACTTTTATTACACTGATCGTCATTTGCACTGACCATTTAGGAAAATCAGAAGAAAAGAACATTTGCATAATAATTTGGAACACAGTGTAATAATAATAATAATAATAATATAATGTTATTTGCATCGAAAATCTGTCTCTGCCTTTGAACAAGAGGATGAGACTCTGGAACTACCAAGTAGACTGTCCTGTTTCTTTAACTCCCATTGAAGTTATCCTCAAAGAAGCCATAAGAAACAAAACAAAGAAAAACAAAAATCATACATAATTCATACCCATAGTGTAAGCAAGGACTGATGGATCCCCTGTTCACACAGCAGGGGAATGGCCCCCCAGATATCTGGACCCCGACATACGTTTTGCGATCCTTGAAATCTCAAGATCACTTCATCAGGCCGACCTGATGATTTTTGTTTTTCTGATCGCTAAGACTACTATGAATGTCGAGCCCCAGGCTTTGGGTACTCGGGTATCAGGCTCCAAGGGGTTAACGCTCCTGTGTCACGGGGAGTGGTGGCTGTGCCTGATCCCGTGTCCTGGGGGATTTCTTTGAAAAAGGGTATATTTACAGGTGATTATATTTACAAGTTGTCGTGACGTCACCTGTAGTTTCTGGTGAGTCACCAGCGCCGCCACAGTCCGCCGGAGGTAGATGGTATCGCGGCTAGTTAGCAAAGTCCTCCACAGGTAGGGCTGGACCTCCGAGGCAGGGTTCCTGAAAAGGGAACAAGTTCATGCAAAAGGAAACACAGGCAGAGGCAAAGTGACTTTTCCTCCGGGTACTTTACTGTTAGTTGTAGCAGTTGCAGTTACAATTCACAGTTCAGCACTTAGATGTTACAAGAACAGGTAGCTTAACGGGTGGCTGCAAGTGGATCCTAGGTGGTATGGTGGAACTCTTGGTGTGCCTTCATTAACTAACCCGTGTCCGTTCTTCTCTGCTTTCAAGCTTGGTGTGAAGCCTGGTTGATTTAGAATCCAGCCTGACCTCCTGTCCTCTCTCACCCTCGCTGTCGTCGGGTAACTCTCTACTGGCTGGCTGCTTGTTCCCTTGACGTTGCCTGGTGCCCTTCTTGTAGACTGCTCTGGTGTCCATGAGACTTGAAGACTCCATGGGAATCCGGATTCTCTGCCGTGCATATAGCTCCAGCAGTCTGCGGGCTCCGGTGCCCGGTAAGCTGTCTGGGAGAACCTATCTTGCTGGCTCCTCTTTCCCAGACCGGATGCTCTTCTGGAAAGCTCCTTTCACATTCTCCTTAAACCTTCTCTTCTTCTTCCATCTCTCCTCCTGGTTCCTCAGACGAGAGACATAGCAGCAAAGACTTGGGAGCAAAAGGCCTCCTTGTTCCCCCTAGAGGTGAATTTATTCCCTCCCGGGTAACCTCCCACCCTATACTAATGTGGGAGTGCTGGGAATGGGTCCCACTCACCAACCTAGGGTCCACCTGCAGCTGGAGCATCTGCACCTCTTTTACGGGTGCAGTACCCCTCTGTGATGCCTGCATTGGCGGGGCGCCACATGAACAGCATTATTGTTTTCTTCTATTGCTCTTTATGCACGTCACTTTATTCCTCTGTATACCGTGATTATTTATGATTGTAATTTTTGTAAGGTCATGGTATACTCTGTTATATGATGTATGTGCAATCACTATTAGTATCTATATATAAATTGCAGTTTTTCCTTCCAGTTTACAAATTGAATACATTATTATCTTGTACCAGGGTTTGCGGTACGTGAATCTTTCTGTCCACTTTGTGTCATTAAGGTTGATTTAATCCAATAAAACTATGAGTAATTTTGCATGAAGTAAAGCCTTATACTCCTTTTTCTCTCAGTTTTCAATTCTTCTCTGGAGTTGTTTTGTAGAGGCAGATACCACAAAAGCCTCCTTACCTCTTAGTATATGTGGATTTTTGTATTTCAATTATGTTCTTGGTTGTGACATTTACTCTGTAACGGCCGGAACTGAGCCACCGTACTGTGCTAGCCACTGAGCCACCGTACTGTGCTAGCCACTGAGCCACCGTACTGTGCTAGCCACCGTACTGTGCTAGCCACTGAGCCACCGTACTGCGCTAGCCACCGTACTGTGCTAGCCACTGAGCCACCGTACTGTGCTAGCCAATGAGCCACCGTACTGTGCTAGCCACCGTACTGTGCTAGCCACTGAGCCACCGTAATGTGCTAGCCACCGTACTGTGCTAGCCACTGAGCCACCGTACTGTGCTAGCCACTGAGCCACCATATACAGTGCTAGCCACTGAGCCACCATATACAGTGCTAACCACTGAGCCACCATACTGTGCTAACCACTGAGCCACCATACTGTGCTAACCACTGTGCCACCATACTGTGCTAACCACCGAGCCACCATATACAGTGCTAACCACCGAGCCACCATATACAGTGCTAACCACCGAGCCACCATATACAGTGCTAACCACTGAGCCACCATATACAGTGCCAACCATTGAGCCACCATACTGTGCTAACCACTGAGCCACCATATACAGTGCTAAACACTGAGCCATCATATTCAGTGCTAACTACTGAGCCACCATACTGTGCTAACCACTGAGCCACGATACTGTGCTAACCACTGAGCCACCATACTGTTCTAACCACTGAGCCACCATACTGTGCTAACCACTGAGCCACCATATACAGTGCTAACCACTGAGCCACCATACTGTGCTAACCACTGAGCCACCATATACAATGCTAACAACTGAGCCACCATATACAGTGCTAACCACTGAGCCACCATATACAGTGCTAACCACTGAGCCACCATATACAGTGCTAACCACTAAGCCACCATAGAGTGCTAACCACTGAGGCTCCGTATACAGTGCTAACTACTGAGCCAGAGTAAACTGTGCTAACCACTGAGCCCCCGTATACTCTGCTAACCAATGAGCCGCCGTAAAGTCTGCTAGCCACTGAGCCCCCATATACTCCCCTTATGCTTGTAATTTTTGTAAGGTCATGGTATACTCTGTTATATGATGTATGTGCAATCACTATTAGTATCTATATATAAATTGCAGTTTTTCCTTCCAGTTTACAAATTGAATACATTATTATCTTGTACCAGGGTTTGCGGTACGTGAATCTTTCTGTCCACTTTGTGTCATTAAGGTTGATTTAATCCAATAAAACTATGAGTAATTTTGCATGAAGTAAAGCCTTATACTCCTTTTTCTCTCAGTTTTCAATTCTTCTCTGGAGTTGTTTTGTAGAGGCAGATACCACAAAAGCGGTCTCCTTACCTCTTAGTATATGGGGATTTTTGTATTTCAATTATGTTCTTGGTTGTGACATTTACTCTGTAACGGCCGGATCTGAGCCACCGTACTGTGCTAGCCACTGAGCCACCGTACTGTGCTAGCCACTGAGCCACCGTACTGTGCTAGCCACCGTACTGTGCTAGCCACTGAGCCACCGTACTGCGCTAGCCACTGAGCCACCGTACTGCGCTAGCCACTGAGCCACCGTACTGTGCTAGCCACTGAGCCACCGTACTGTGCTAGCCACCGTACTGTGCTAGCCACTGAGCCACCGTACTGCGCTAGCCACTGAGCCACCGTACTGTGCTAGCCACTGAGCCACCGTACTGCGCTAGCCACTGAGCCACCGTACTGCGCTAGCCACTGAGCCACCGTACTGTGCTAGCCACTGAGCCACCGTACTGTGCTAGCCACCGTACTGTGCTAGCCACTGAGCCACCGTACTGCGCTAGCCACTGAGCCACCGTACTGTGCTAGCCACTGAGCCACCGTACTGTGCTAGCCACTGAGCCACCGTACTGTGCTAGCCACTGAGCCACCATACTGTGCTAGCCACTGAGCCACCGTACTGTGCTAGCCACTGAGCCACCGTACTGTGCTAGCCACTGAGCCACCGTACTGTGCTAGCCACTGAGCCACCGTACTGTGCTAGCCACTGAGCCACCGTATTGTGCTAGCCACTGAGCCACCATATACAGTGCTAGCCACTGAGCCACCATATACAGTGCTAACCACTGAGCCACCATACTGTGCTAACCACTGAGCCACCATACTGTGCTAACCACTGAGCCACCATATACAGTGCTAACCACCGAGCCACCATATACAGTGCTAACCACCGAGCCACCATATACAGTGCTAACCACCGAGCCACCATATACAGTGCTAACCACCGAGCCACCATATACAGTGCCAACCATTGAGCCACCATACTGTGCTAACCACTGAGCCACCATATACAGTGCTAAACACTGAGCCATCATATACAGTGCTAACTACTGAGCCACCATACTGTGCTAACCACTGAGCCACGATACTGTGCTAACCACTGAGCCACCATACTGTTCTAACCACTGAGCCACCATACTGTTCTAACCACTGAGCCACCATACTGTGCTAACCACTGAGCCACCATATACAGTGCTAACCACTAAGCCACCATAGAGTGCTAACCACTGAGGCTCCGTATACAGTGCTAACTACTGAGCCAGAGTAAACTGTGCTAACCACTGAGCCCCCGTATACTCTGCTAACCAATGAGCCGCCGTAAAGTCTGCTAGCCACTGAGCCCCATATACTCCCCTTATGATTGTAATTTTTGTAAAGTCATGGTATACTCTGTTATATGATGTATGTGCAATCACTATTAGTATCTATATATAAATTGCAGTTTTTCCTTCCAGTTTACAAATTGAATACATTATTATCTTGTACCAGTGTTTGCGGTACGTGAATCTTTCTGTCCACTTTGTGTCATTAAGGTTGATTTAATCCAATAAAACTATGAGTAATTTTGCATGAAGTAAAGCCTTATACTCCTTTTTCTCTCAGTTTTCAATTCTTCTCTGGAGTTGTTTTGTAGAGGCAGATACCACAAAAGCGGTCTCCCTACCTCTTAGTATATGTGGATTTTTGTATTTCAATTATGTTCTTGGTTGTGACATTTACTCTGTAACGGCCGGAACTGAGCCACCGTACTGTGCTAGCCACTGAGCCACCGTACTGTGCTAGCCACTGAGCCACCGTACTGTGCTAGCCACCGTACTGCGCTAGCCACTGAGCCACCGTACTGCGCTAGCCACTGAGCCACCGTACTGTGCTAGCCACTGAGCCACCGTACTGTGCTAGCCACTGAGCCACCGTACTGTGCTAGCCACTGAGCCACCGTACTGTGCTAGCCACTGAGCTACCGTACTGTGCTAGCCACTGAGCTACCGTACTGTGCTAGCCACTGAGCCACCATATACAGTGCTAGCCACTGAGCCACCATATACAGTGCTAACCACTGAGCCACCACACTGTGCTAACCACTGTGCCACCATACTGTGCTAACCACCGAGCCACCATATACAGTGCTAACCACCGAGCCACCATATACAGTGCTAATCACCGAGCCACCATATACAGTGCTAATCACCGAGCCACCATATACAGTGCCAACCATTGAGCCACCATATACAGTGCTAAACACTGAGCCATCATATACAGTGCTAACTACTGAGCCACCATACTGTGCTAACCACTGAGCCACCATACTGTTCTAACCACTGAGCCACCATACTGTTCTAACCACTGAGCCACCATACTGTGCTAACCACTGAGCCACCATATACAGTGCTAACCACTAAGCCACCATAGAGTGCTAACCACTGAGGCTCCGTATACAGTGCTAACTACTGAGCCAGAGTAAACTGTGCTAACCACTGAGCCCCCGTATACTCTGCTAACCAATGAGCCGCCGTAAAGTCTGCTAGCCACTGAGTCCCCATATACTCTGTTAACCACTGAGCCCCGTATACTCTGTTAACCACTGAGCCCCGTATACTCTGTTAACCACTGAGCCCCGTATACTCTGTTAACCACTGAGCCCCGTATACTCTGCTGCGGGCAGGAGGGGGCCGGGGAACAGCGGCTGGGTGCGGGCAGGAGGGGCAACCCCCCGCCCCCTCCTGGCTGCACCCGACCGCTGTTCCCTGGCCTTCTCCTGCCCGCTGTTCCCTGGCCCCCTCCTGCTCGCATCCTGTCGCTGTCCCCCTGGCCCCCTCCTGCCCACACCCGCCCCCTCCTGCCCGCACCCGCCCGCTCTTCACCGGCTCAGGCCAGCCGCCCACGACCAATCAGCAACAGGGACAGTCCACACGCAAATTGGCGCAAGATTTCAACTACCCTTCGATGATTGGTTGCCAGCAATCTGCGATATTTGTGCAGGATTTAAACCCAGCTTCGCTTTGCATTATTCTTAAATCTTCATAAATAAACTACATACATACTCTAGAATACCCGATGCGTTAGAATATACTATACTATATATACCATATACTATAATAGGCCCCACATTGGCTTCCATATAGTATAATGGGCATCTGATTGCCTTCCAGATAGTATAATGAACCCCACATTCCCTTCAATATAGTATAATAATCCACACATTGCCTTCCATATAATATAATGGGCCCCACAATGCCATCTATATAATGGGCCCCGATAGCCTTCCAAATAGTATAGTAAACCCCATAATACCTTCAATATAGTATAATGGGCCACACATTGCCTTCCATATAATATAATGAGCACCACATTCCCTTACATGTAATATTAGGGGCTCCACATTGCCTTCCATGTAGTGTAATGGGCCCCTAATTGCTTTCCGAATAGTATAATGGATCCCACATTGCCTTCAATACAGTATAATGGGCCCCACATTGCCTTCCATAAACTTGAATGGTTGCTATTGGCAACAGACTTATAGTTGATGCTGGGAGATGTCATGTGATGGAATGTTGTGGGTGATGATGTCTCTGAAGGCCTTGTGATGTCATCATCACTGGGAGGTTCCGCCCACTAGGAGTTTGTATCACATTAGCCGTATCTTGGTGCTGAGACTCTCCCTAGAGACAATGAAGATTTTCATAGTGTTCCTGTGCTGTTCCCTGTTTTTCACCATCAGTTACCAAGGGCTGCCGGTGAGTCCCTCTCTATTATTATAATGGCGGATGGTTTGTCCCTGTAGTAATTAATGACTTTGCTGTTGTTTTCTATAGAAACCAATAGGTTCAGATCTTAACCCTATGTTCATTTGTCCATCCCACAGATCTGTTCCCTCCACAATTTACTATTCTGTAACTGAATTTTATTTTGTGTAAAGGGAATTTGTCATAATTTTTAGTTTTTAAGTCTTTGCAGTTTTGCTAAAAAATGTGTTTAGAAAAGTATAAAGTGAAATTGTGAAAAAATTCATAAAAGAAATTTCTTGAATGGTTGCTATTGGCAACAGAGACTGTTTTTCATATAGTATATTAGGCCCCACATTGCTTTCTATATAATACTAGATGGTGGCCTGATTCTAAGGCATCGGGTATTGTAGACTATGGTTAGCAGAGTATACGGGGCTCAGCGGTTGGCCGGGGCCGGAGGAGGAGAAGGAGGGGCGCACCCTCCGGCCCCGGGGCCGGAGGAGGAGGAGGAGGGGCGCACCCTCCGGCCCCGGGGCCGGAGGAGGAGGAGGAGGGGCGCACCCTCCGGCCCCGGGGCCGGAGGAGGAGGAGGAGGGGCGCACCCTCCGGCCCCGGGGCCGGAGGAGGAGGAGGAGGGGCGCACCCTCCGGCCCCGGGGCCGGAGGAGGAGGAGGAGGGCGCCACCCTCCGGCCCCGGGGCCGGAGGAGGAGGAGGAGGGGCGCACCCTCCGGCCCCGGGGCCGGAGGAGGAGGAGGAGGGGCGCACCCTCCGGCCCCGGGGCCGGAGGAGGAGGAGGAGGGGCGCACCCTCCGGCCCCGGGGCCGGAGGAGGAGGAGGAGGGGCGCACCCTCCGGCCCCGGGGCCAAAGGAGGAGGAGGAGGGGCGCACCCTCCGGCCCCGGGGCCAAAGGAGGAGGAGGAGGGGCGCACCCTCCGGCCCCGGGGCCAAAGGAGGAGGAGGAGGGGCGCACCCTCCGGCCCCGGGGCCAAAGGAGGAGGAGGAGGGGCGCACCCTCCGGCCCCGGGGCCAAAGGAGGAGGAGGAGGGGCGCACCCTCCGGCCCCGGGGCCAAAGGAGGAGGAGGAGGAGGGGCGCACCCTCCGGCCCCGGGGCCAAAGGAGGAGAGGAGGGGCGCACCCTCCGGCCCCGGGGCCAAAGGAGGAGGAGGAGGGGCGCACCCTCCGGCCCCGGGGCCAAAGGAGGAGGAGGAGGAGGAGGAGGGCGCACCCTCCGGCACCGGAGGAGGAGGAGGAGGGGCTATGGATGCTACTGGCAACAGAGACTGTTTTTCATATAGTATATGGCCCCACATTGCTTTCTATATAATACGAGATGGTGGCCTGATTCTAAGGCATCGGGTATTCTAGACTATGGTTAGCAGAGTATACGGGGCTCAGCAGTTGGCCGGGGCCGGAGGAGGAGGAGGAGGGGAGCCCTCCGGCCCCGGGACCGGGGAGAAGGAGAAGGAGGAGGGCGCGCCGGCCCCGGGGCTGGAGGAGGAGGAGGAGGAGGAGGAGGAGGAGGAGGGGCGCGCCGGCCCCGGGGCCGGAGGAGGAGGGGACAGGCCCCGGGGGAGCCGGGGACGGAGGAGGAGTGCATCGGTGAATCCCTCTCTATTATTATAATGGCGGATGGATTAATGACTTTGCTGTTGTTTCCTATAGAAACCAATAGGTTCAGATCTTAACCCTATGTTCATTTGTCCATCCCACAGATCTGTTCCCTCCACAATTTACTATTCTGTAACTGAATTTTATTTTGTGTAAAGGGAATTTGTCATCATTTTTAGTTTTTAAGTCTTTGCAGTTTTGCTAAAAAATGTGTTTAGAAAAGTATAAAGTGAAATTGTGAAAAAATTCATAAAAGAAAATTCTTGAATGGTTGCTATTGGCAACAGAGACTGTTTTTCATATAGTATATTAGGCCCCACATTGCTTTCTATATAATACTAGATGGTGGCCTGAGGAGGAGGAGGAGGAGGAGGAGGGGCGCACCCTCCGGCCCCGGGGACGGAGTAGGAGGAGGAGGAGGGGCGCACCCTCCGGCCCCGGGGACGGAGTAGGAGGAGGAGGAGGGGCGCATATATTAGGCCCCACATTGCTTTCTATATAATACTAGATGGTGGCCTGATTCTAAGGCATCGGGTATTCTAGACTATGGTTAGCAGAGTATACGGGGCTCAGCGGTTGGCCGGGGCCGGAGGAGGAGGAGGAGGGGCGCCCCCGGCCCGGGGAGGGGAGGAGGAGGGGCACCCTCCGCGGGCCGGGGGAGGGGAGGAGGAGGAGGAGGAGGGGCACCCTCCGGGCGGGGCGGGAGGAGGACGGAGGGAGAGGAGGGGAGGGCCACCTCGCGCGCGGGGCCGGAGGAGGGGAGGAAGGGAGGGAGCGCACCCTCCGGCCCGGGGCGGGCGGAGGAGGGGAGGGGGAGGACCCGGCCGCGGGCCGGAGGGGAGAGGAGGAGGAGGGGCGCCCGCCCGGCGGCAGCGGGGCCGGAGGAGGAGAGGGGAGGAGGAGGGGCGAGCCCCGGCCGGCGGGCCGGGGAGGAGGAGGAGGAGAGGGAGGCACCTCCGCCGCCGGGGCCAGAGGGGAGGAGGAGGAGGGGGCGACCCTGGCGGAGGGAGCGGGAGGAGGCAGCCCACGGGCGGGGCGGAAGGAGGAGGAGGGACCCACTGCGGGCGGAGGCAGGAGGGAGGAGGAGGCACCTCCGTGCGCGGGAGTGAGGGAGGGAAGGAGGAGGAGGGGCGCACCTCCGGCAGCGGGGCGAGGGAGGAGGAGGAGGAGGCACTGGCCACCTGGGGCCGGGGGGGAGGAGGAGAGGAGGAGGGGACCCGGCGGGGAGGGAGGAGGAGGAGGGCGCCACCTCCGGCCGCGGGGCGGGGAGGAGGAGGAGGAGGAGGGAGGGGGCGCACCTCCGGCCGCGGGCCCGGGAAGGAGGAGGAGGGGGGACAGGACGGCGACCTCGGCCGAGGGGAGGGAGGAGGAGGCGCACCGGCCGGGGGGAGGAGGGGAGGGGCGGGGCACCGGGAGGAGGAGGGGAGGGGGACCCTCCGGGGGGGCGGACGGCGGAGGGGCGGAGGGGAGAGGAGGGGAGGGGCGCACCTCGGCCGGGCGGGAGGAGGAGGAGGCGCACCCTGGCGGGAGGAGGGGAGGGGGAGGAGGAGGGGGGGGGAGGAGGAGGGAGGACGGGGGGGGAGGGGAGGGGGGGGGGAGAGAGGGGGCGGGGGAGGGAGGAGGAGGAGGGAGGGGGGGCCGGGGGAGGGGGAGGAGGGGGAGGCGCCCGGGGGGAGGAGGAGGAGGAGAGGGGGGGCCCGGGCGGGGGGAGGAGGGGAGGAGGGGGAGGCCCGGGCGGGAGGAGGAGGGGAGGGGATGGGGGGCCGGGGGAGGAGGAGGAAGGAGGAGGGGGAGGGGGGGCCGGGGGGGAGGGGAGGGGGGGGGAGGGGGGAGAGGGGGCGCCCGGCGGGGAGGGGAGGAGGAGGGGACCCCGGCGCGGGGAGGAGGAGGAGGAGGAGGGGCGGCCAAAGGGCGCGCCGGGGGGGGGAGGAGGAGGAGGGGAGGGGGGCCGGCGGGGGAGGAGAGGGGAGGAGGGGGACGGCGCGGGGGGGAGGGAGGGGAGGCGGGGGGGGGAAGGGGGGGGCCGGCGGGGGAGGGGAGGAGGGGGAGGAGGGGGCGGAGGGGGAGGAGGAGGAGGAGGAGGGGAGGCGCGGGAGGAGGGAGGGAGGGCGCCCGGGGGGGAGGAGGAGGAGGAGAGGAGGGGCGCACCCTCGGCCGGGGCCGGGAGGAGGAGGGAGGAGGGGGCCCTCCGGCGCGGGGCCGGGGGAGGAGGAGGGGCGCACCTCCGGCGGCGGGGGAGGGGAGGAGGGAGGGGGAGGGGGGGGGGAGGGGGGGGCCGGGGGAGGAGGAGGAGGAGGGGGGGCACCTCGGCCGCGGGCGGGGAGGGAGGAGGGGGCACTCGGCCGCGGGGGGAGGAGGAGGAGGGGCGCACCCTCCGGCCGCGGGGCCGGAGGAGGCAGGAGGAGAGGAGGAGGGGCGCACCCTCCGGCCGCGGGGCCGGAGGAGGAGGAGGAGGGGCGCACCCTCCGGCCGCGGGGCCGGGAGGAGGAGGAGGGAGGCGGAGGGGGAGGGGAGGAGCCACCTCGGCCGCGGGGGCCGGAGAGGAGGAGGAGAGGAGGAGGAGGAGGGGCGCACCTCCGGCCGCGGGGCCGGAGGAGGAGGAGGAGGAGGAGGGGGCACCCCTCCGGCCGCGGGGCCGAGGGAGGAGGAGGAGGAGGAGGAGGGGGCACCCTCCGGCCGCGGGGGCCGGAGGAGGAGGAAGAGGGGGGCGCACCCTCCGGCCGCGGGGGAGGAGGAGGAGGAGGGGCGCACCCTCCGGCCGCGGGGCGGAGGAGGAGGAGGAGGAGGAGGGGCGCACCCTCGGCCGCGGGGCCGGAGGGGAGGAGGGGAGGGAGGGGGCACCTCGGCGCGGGGCCGGAGGAGGAGGAGGAGGAGGGGGAGGAGGAGGGCGCACCCTCCGGCCGCGGGGCCGGAGGAGGAGGAGGAGGGAGGGGAGGCGGGGGCGGAGGAGGAGGAGGAGGGGGCGCACCCTCCGGCGCGGGCGGAGAGGAGGAGGGAGGAGGGGAGGGGCGCACCTCCGGCGCGGGCGGAGGAGGAGGAGGAGGAGGGGCGCACCTCCGGCCGCGGGCGAGGAGGAGGAGGAGGAGGGGGCGCACCCTCCGGCGCGGGGCGGAGGAGGAGGGAGGAGGGGCGCACCTCCGGCCGCGGGGCGGAGAGAGGAGGGAGGGGCCACCTCGGCGCGGGGCGGAGGAGGAGGAGGAGGGGCACCCTCGGCCGGCGGAGGGAGGAGGAGGGGGAGGCGGGGAGGAGGAGGAGGAGGCGACCTCGGCCGCGGGGCGGAGGAGGAGGGAGGAGGAGGGCGCACCTCCGGCCGCGGGGCGGAGGAGGAGGGGAGGAGGGGCGCACCCTCGCCGGCCGGGGGGGGAGGAGGGGAGGAGGGGCGCACCCTCCGGCCGCGGGGCCGGAGGAGGAGGAGGAGGAGGAGGGGGCGCACCCTCCGGCCGCGGGGCCGGGGGGGAGGAGGAGGGGCGCACCCTCGGCCGCGGGGCAGGAGGAGGAGGAGGAGGGGCGCACCCTCCGGCCGCGGGCCGGAGGGAGGAGGGGGCACTCGGCGGGGCGGAGGAGGAGGAGGAGGGGCGCACCCTCGGCGCGGGGGGGGAGGGAGGGGGGAGGAGGGGGGGGCGCACCTCCGGCGCGGGGCGGAGGAGGAGGAGGAGGGGCGCACCTCCGGCGCGGGGCCGGAGGAGGAGGAGAGGGGCACCTCGGCCGCGGGGCGGGAGGGAGGAGGAGGGGCACTCGGCCGCGGGGGGGAGGAGGAGGAGGGGCGCACCTCGGCCGCGGGGCGGAGGAGGAGGAGGAGGGGCGCACCCTCCGGCGCGGGGCGGAGGAAGGAGGAGGAGGCGCACCGCGCGGGAGGAGGAGGAGGAGGGGGCGCACCCTCCGGCCGGGCGGAGGAGGAGGAGGAGGAGGAAGGCGGGCGCCCTCGGCCGCGCGGGCGGAGGAGGAGGAGGAGGACGGGAGGGGCGCACCCTCCGGCCGCGGGGCCGGAGGAGGAGGAGGAGGAGGAGGAGGGGAGGGGGGCACCCTCGCGGCGCGGAGGAGGAGGAGGAGGAGGAGGAGGGGCGCACCCTCCGGCCGCGGGCGGAGGCGGAGGAGGAGGTGGAGGAGGAGGGGGCGCACCCTCGGCCGCGGGGGCGGAGGAGGAGGAGGAGGAGGAGGCGGGCACCCTCCGGCCGCGGGGCCGGAGGAGGAGGAGGAGGAGGAGGGGCGACCCCCGGACCGCGGGGCGGGGGGAGGAGGAGGAGGGAGGAGGAGAGGGGGGCGCACCCTCGGCCGCGGGGCGGAGGAGGAGGGAGGGGGCGACCTCGGCGGGGGCCGGAGGAGGAGGGGGAGGGGCGACCCTCCCGGCGGCGCGGAGGAGGAGGAGGAGGAGGAGAGGGGCCACCCTCCGGCGCGGCGGGGGAGGAGGAGGGAGGACGGGGGGGAGGGGAGGGGAGGGGCGCACCCTCCGGCCGCGGGGCAGGAGGAGGAGGAGGAGGGGAGGGCGCACCTCCGGCCGCGGGGCGGAGGGGAGGAGGAGGAGGAGGGCGCACCCTCCGGCGCGGGGGAGGGAGGAGGAGGAGGAGGGGCGCCACCCTCCGGCCGCGGGGCGGAGGAGGAGGAGGGAGGAGAGGAGGGGAGGAGGGGGCGCACCCTCCGGCCGCGCGGGGCGGGGAGGAGGAGGAGGAGGAGGAGGAGGGGCGCACCCTCCCGGCGCGGGGCCGGAGGAGGAGGAGGAGGAGGAGGGGCGCACCCTCGGCCGCGGGGCCGGAGGAGGAGGAGGAGGAGGAGGGGCGCACCTCCGGCCGCGGGGCCGGAGGAGGAGGGGAGGAGGAGGGGGCGCACCCTCCGGCGCGGGGGCCGGAGGAGGAGGAGGAGGAGAGGAGGGGCGCACCCTCGGCCGCGGGGCCGGAGGAGGAGGAGGAGGGGGCGCACCCTCCGGCCGCGGGGCCGGAGGAGGAGGAGGAGGAGGAGGGGGCGCACCCTCCGGCGCGGCGGAGGAGGAGGAGGAGGAGGAGGGGGGCGCACCCCGGCCGGGGGCCGGAGGAGGAGGAGGAGGAGGCGCACCCTCCGGCCGCGGGGGCGAGAGGGGAGGAGGAGGAGGGGCGCACCCTCGGCCGCGGGGCCGGAGGAGGAGGAGGAGGAGGGGAGGGCGCCACTCCGGCCGCGGGGCCGGGAGGAGGAGGAGGGGGCGCACCCTCGGCCGCGGGGCCGGAGGAGGAGGAGGAGGGGCGCACCTCGGCGCGGGGCGGAGAGGAGGAGGAGGGGGCGCACCTCCGGCGCGGGGGGAGGAGGAGGAGGGGAGGAGGGGCGCACCCTCCGGCCGCGGGGCCGGGAGAGGAGGAGGAGGGGGCACCCTCGGCGCGGGGGGGAGGAGGAGGAGGAGGAGGGCGCACCCTCGCCGCGGGGCCGGAGGAGGAGGAGGAGGAGGAGGAGGGGCGCACCTCCGGCCGCGGGGAGGAGGAGGAGGAGGAGGAGGGGGGCGCACCTCCGCGCCGCGGGGGAGGAGGAGGAGGAGGAGGGGGCGACCCGGAGGAGGAGGAGGAGGAGGAGGAGGAGGAGGAGGGCGCACCCTCCGGCCGCGGGCCGGCGAGGAGGAGGAGGAGAGGAGGGGCGCACCCTCCGGCCGCGGGGCCGGAGGAGGAGGGAGGAGGAGGGGGCACCCTCCGGCCGCGGGGCCGGGAGGAGGAGGAGGAGGGAGGAGGAGGAGGAGGAGGGCGGCACCTCCGGCCGCGGGGCCGGAGGAGGAGGAGGAGGAGGAGGAGGAGGGGCGCACCCTCCGGCCGCGGGCGGAGGAGGAGGAGGAGGGGAGGGGGGAGGAGGAGGAGGAGGGGCGCACCCTCCGGCCGCGGGGCCGAGAGGAGGAGGAGGAGGGGAGGAGGGGGCACCTCCGGCCGCGGGGCCGGAGGGGAGGAGGAGGGGGGAGGAGGGGCGCACCTCGGCCGCGGGGCCGGAGGAGGAGGAGGAGGAGGAGGAGGAGGGGCGCACCCTCGGCCGCGGGGCGGGAGGAGGAGGAGGAGGAGGAGGAGGGGCGCACCTCCGGCCGCGGGGCCGGAGGAGGAGGAGGAGGAGGAGGGGCGCACCCTCCGGCCGCGGGGCGGGGAGGAGGAGGAGGGAGGGGAGGGGCGCACCTCCGGCCGCGGGGCCGGAGGAGGAGGAGGAGGAGGAGGGGGCGCACCCTCCGGCCGCGGGGCCGGAGGAGGAGGAGGGGCGCACCTCCGGCCGCGGGGGAGGAGGAGGAGGAGGAGGGGCGCACCCTCCGGCCGCGGGGCCGGAGGAGGAGAGAGGAGGAGGAGGGGCGCACCTCCGGCCGCGGGGCCGGAGGAGGAGGAGGAGGAGGGGCGCACCTCCGGCCGCGGGCGGCCGGAGGAGGAGGAGGAGGGGAGGAGGAGGAGGAGGGCGCACCCTCGGCCGCGGGGCGGAGGAGGGGGCTCAGGGGAGGAGGAGGAGGAGGAGGAGGGGCGCACCCTCCGGCCGCGGGGCCGGAGGAGGAGGAGGAGGAGGAGGAGGGGCGCACCCTCGGCGCGGGGCGGAGGGAGGAGGGGGGAGGAGGGAGGGCGCACCCTCGGCCGCGGGGGAGGAGGAGGAGGAGGAGGGGGCGCACCCTCGGCCGCGGGGCGGAGGAGGAGGAGGAGGAGGGGAGGGAGGGGAGGAGGGGAGGGGCACCGCGGGGGGGAGGAGGAGGAGGGGAGGGGCGCACCCCGGCCGCGGGCCGGGAGAGGAGGAGGAGGAGGAGGGAGGCACTCCGGCGCGGGGAGGAGGAGGAGGAGGGCGCACCCTCGGCGAGGAGGGGAGGAGGAGGAGGAGGGGGCGCACCTCCGGCGCGGGGCCAGGAAGGAGGAGGAGGAGGGCGCACCCTCCGGCGCGGGCCGGGAGGAGGAGGAGGAGGAGGAGGGGCGCACCCTCGGCGCGGGGCGGGGAGGAGGAGGAGGAGGAGGGCGCACCTCCGGCCGGGGCCGGGAGGAGGAGGAGGAGGGGGCGCACCCTCGGCCGCGGGGCGGAGGAGGAGGAAGGAGGGGAGAGGCCGGGGGAGGGAGGAGAGGGGCCACCCTCCGGCCGCGGGGCCGGAAGGGGGGGAGGAGGGCGCACCGGCGCGGGGGGAGGAGGAGGAGGAGGAGGGGCGCACCCTCGGCCGCGGGGCCGGAGGGGAGGGGAGGAGGGGAGGAGGAGGGAGGAGCGCACCTCCGGCGCGGGGCGGAGGAGGAGGAGGGGAGGAGGGGCGCACCCTCCGGCCGCGGGGCCGGAGAGGAGGGGAGGGGGCGACCTCCGGCGCGGGGGCAGGAGAGGAGGAGGCGACCGGAGGAGGAGGAGGAGGAGGAGGGGGGCGCACCTCCGGCGCGGGGGCCGGAGGAGGAGGAGGAGGAGGGGGCGCACCCTCCGGCCGCGGGCGGAGGAGGAGAGGAGGGCGCACCCTCCGGCAGGGGGGACCGGAGGAGGAGGAGGAGGAGGGAGGAGGGGCGCACCCTCCGGCCGCGGGGCCGGAGGAGGAGGAGGAGGGGGCGCACCCTCCGGCCGCGGGGCCGGAGGAGGAGGAGGAGGAGGAGAGGGCGCACCTCGGCCGCGGGGCCGGAGGAGGAGGGGAGGGAGGAGGGGCGCACCCTCGGCCGCGGGGCGGAGGAGGGGAGGAGGAGGGGGCGCACCTCCGGCGCGGGGCGGAGGAGGAGGAGGGGGCGCACCCTCCGGCCGCGGGCGGGGCCGGCGGGGGGGAGGAGGAGGAGGAGGGGCGCACTCCGGCGCGAGGGGAGGAGGAGGAGGAAGGAGGGGGCCCACCCTCGCGGCGAGGGGGGAGCGGGGGGGGGAGGAGGAGGAGGGGGCGCACCTCCGGCCGCGGGGCCGGAGGAGGAGGAGAGGGGGCCCACTCCGGCCGGGGGGGAGGGGAGGAGGAGGAGGGCACCCTCCGGCGCGGGGCCGGAGGAGGAGGAGGAGGAGGGGCGCACCCTCCGGCCGCGGGGCGGAGGGGAGGAGGAGGAGGGGGCGCACCCTCCGGCGCGGGGCGGAGGAGGAGGAGGAGGAGGGGGCGCACCCTCGGCCGCGGGGCCGGAGGAGGAGGAGGAGAGGGGGGCGCACCCTCCGGCGCGGGGCCGGAGGGAGGAGGAGGAGGGAGGGGCGCACCTCGGCCGCGGGGCGGAGGAGGAGGGGAGGAGGGGCGCACCCGGCGGGGGCGGAGGAGGAGGAGGAGGGGCCACCCTCCGGCCGCGGGGCCAGGAGGAGGAGGAGGAGGAGAGGGGCGCACCCTCCGGCCGCGGGGCCGGAGGAGGAGGAGGAGGAGAGGGGCGCACCCTCCGGCCGCGGGGCCGGAGGGAGGAGGAGGGGGCATCGGCGGGAGGAGGGGAGGAGGAGGGCGCACCCTCCGGCGCGGGGGCGGAGGAGGAGGAGGAGGAGGGGGCGCACCCTCGGCGCGCGGGGCGGGGAGGAGGAGGAGGAGGGGCGCACCCTCGGCCGCGGGGCCGGAGGAGGAGGAGGAGGAGGAGGGGCGCACCCTCCGGCCGCGGGGGCCGGAGGAGGAGGAGGAGGGGCGCACCTCCGGCCGCGGGGCCGGAGGAGGAGGAGGGGAGGAGGAGGCGCACCCTCCGGCCGCGGGGCCGGAGGAGGAGGAGAGGAGGAGGGGCGCACCTCCGGCCGCGGGGCCGGAGGAGGAGGAGGAGGAGGGGCGCACCCTCCGGCGCGGGGGCGGAGGAGGAGGGAGGGGCGCACCTCCGGCCGCGCGGGGGGAGCGGAGGAGGAGGAGGGGCCATCGCGGGGG